>JANAVB010009596.1:24788714-24859756 GCA_029216955.1 Iris pallida | reverse complement strand
GGGCGCTCCGGCGAGGGGCCCGGTCGGGCGGCGCAGGGAAAGCTCGCGTCGATCGGGAGGGGCGCAAAGAGGGCGCGGGGCTGAGCTACGACGGCGATGGGGGGGAGGGATCGTCGGGGGTGTTTGGGGATCCGGCGACGGTGTGGGCGAAGCTCCGGCGGCGAGGGGGAGGGCCAGAGGGGGAGGCCCGCGGTAGCGCCTCCGGGAGCGGGCGGTGACGGGTCCGCCAGACTGGCAGGGAGGGTGGAGCCCGGGGGAAGGGGCGCTATGGACCTGCGGCGAGAGGGGGGATCGTGGCGGCCGGAGAGCGGGCCACGACGGCTGGGCCGCTTCGAGGATGGCCACGACGAGGATGCGGAGGAGAGATCGGGGAGAGGAGATCAGGGGGCGGGGCGCTCCGGCCGAGGGCCCCAGGCAGCGCCTGGGGGCAAGGGGCTAGCAGAGGAAGCGCTGCCCCCACGCCGCCGCGGAGGGGAGGCTAGCACCTCCGAGGGCGGAGGCATGCCAATAAGAGGCAGCCGACTGGGCGGGGAGGGGGGCCCAGTGCCACCGGAGGGTGGAGGGGTCCTGGGAGACCCAGTACCACCGCAAGGTGGAGGGGTCCTGGTGGTAGGCTCCCGCCACCGCCGAGGAGGAGGGGCACGCTACGGCGGGCAGAGCGGCGGGAGGGGGAGGGGGATCCGTGGCCGAGGAGGGACGATGCTCGGCGGAAGAGGGCTCTGGGAGGAAGGCCGCCGATGAAGGGTGCGCGGAGGCGGAAGGGGCGACTGGATGAGGGAGGGGGTCCGCCTGGGAGGGAGGCGAGGCGGGGAGGGCGACGGAAGGAGGGGCCGAATTGAGGGGAGGCGCCGACGGGGGGGGGGGGGGGGGGCGAAGGTGGGAGGGGCGGAGAGGGGAATCGACGGGGAAGGGGCCATCTCAAGGGCGGAGGGAGCCTGGGTCAAGGGAGACGGAGGGGATGATCCAGGCTGGGCGGAGGAGAGCGGTGGGGGGCCGAGCGCCGGGGCAGGAGGAGGGGGATCAGGGGCGGGGGGGGGGGGAGGGGTTGCGGCCTCAGGGGCGGAGGGGGGCACCGCAGCGACGGAGACTGCAGCAGCTCCGGCTGGGGGAAGTGGAGCTGGGCCAAGGAGGGAGGGGGCCAATAACGCCCGGAGGCGCCGGGACCGGCGACGCCTGCGTCGCCTAGGGCGCCGGCAGCTCTGCGGGCGGGGGAGGAGGGGAGTGGTGTCGCCGCACCAAGGGCAGCCGCCTGGAGCAGGGGCGCCCCACGGAAGGATCGGTCGTGGGAGGTCCGACCAGCCGCCGATGCCGGGGAAAACGGGGAGGCTGGGGGCCTCATGGCGAGGTGCGAGTCGTCGGGGGGCGACCGACCACCGCCTGGGAACGGGGGGTGGCTCACGAGGGGAGTGCGAGCGCCGCCCGGGGGGATCCAAGCCCAATACCCGATCTCCATTTTACTTTACAATTAGTAATTTCATATATATATATATATATATATATATAAGCAAATGACCTCTAGTCTAGTGGTTAGAGAGATGCATGCGGCCCAAGTGGTCGAGAGTTCGAGCCCCAGTGGAGGCGAGTTCGCCACAATTGCCCATTGCTTCAAAAAAAAAATCTACTATATAAGGCGGCTTCAAAACGGCTAAAAAATGAGCCGTCTAGCCGTTTGAATATCATCAACGATTTAAATAAATTTAAAAAATAATAATAAATAACTAAATAACTACCTAAATACTCCACTAATTATTTTAAAAAAATTCTAACTAAGTATTTAACTATCTAATAAGATATATTCACATTTGAATAGTCTAACTCAAATGGTTAAGATATGAGGTATTCTTTTTGGTTGCTTGAGTTCAAATCCTAAGTTTGATAGTTTTTATAATAAATTTATATTTAATACTTTATAAAAAAAAATTCGCACGTGTATTTGCACGTGTACATTACTAGTATATATAACGAGGCTTCAAAATGGCTCAAAAGTGAGCCGTCTAAGCCGTAACTCTATCATGGTCCATTTTATTTATAAAAAAAATTATGTTAAAAAATGTTGGAATAAATTTAAATTTGTTATATATATTCAACATGGAGAATTGAACTCAACCAAACAAAAAGAATACCTCCCACCTTAATCACATGAGTTAGAAGAGATATTTGACTATAATTGGATACTATTCTTATTATATGTATTATACGTGCAAAGCACGTGCATTTACTAGTATATATATGGGGGCTTCAAAACGTCTCAAGATTTTTTGTCTAAGCCGTATGTATGTCATGGACCATTTTATTTCTGAAAAATTCGGAAGATAAAAATTAACTTCCTCATCCACCATTTCGTAATAAAAATTACGAAAAAACTAACTTTTTCTCTTTTATTTCGTACAAATATCAATATAAAAACTAAATTTAAAACTGTTTGGAAACTATTTAAAGGAAAAAATATCAGAAAATATTTAAATTGTTAACAAATCATAATTCAAGTATATTAGATATTTGAACTATTTTCAACAATACCATAATAATAATATTATTTATCCATAACAAATTATAATTTAAATTTAAATTTTTTAAAAATTTTAATTAAAATATAAATATATATACAATAAATTTAAATATTTATTTATTTTTGATAAGATTAGAAAGAAAGGAAGAAAAATGTTTTAACTGGTATATATACCCAAATCAGCCAAACCTAAAGTCCCTACTTAAATCCAAAAGACCATAACTCTCTTACTACCCCACTAACAACCCTTCAGCCTAGACCCGTCTGCTACAGTAGTCTTCCCCGCAAGTAAACAACAGATCAAGAATTTCCTACCGAATAGAGAGAGAGAGAGAGAGAGAGAGAGAGAGAGAGAGAGAGAGAGACCATGGCGAGACGTAGAGAGCTCCTTCCCTGCTGCAAGACCTACGGATTTCCCGTCTACTGCGCCGCTTGCGTTCCCATCAACCGCATCTCCCCTTCCCCCACCCCCTCCGCCGACACCGACGACCGCCTCTTCCTGGCGCTCGGCGGAGGTGGCGGCGAGGGCCGGAGTGGCGTGCCGAACGTCCTCGTCCTATCCGCCTTCGACTACGCGTCCGGATCCCTCTCCGACCACCCGGTAATTCCTCCATCATATTGGTCGCTTGTTGCTTGCATTCGGATCGGAAACAATTTTTTATTTTTTTGGTTTTTATTTGTTTGGGTTTGAGTAGGTTTGTAGATTGGAGACGGGGAAAGAGCTGCCTTACCGAATGGCGTTGCACCCGGGAGGAGACGGCATCATCTGTTCGTTTCCGAACTCTTGCAGGTTAACTTGTGATTCCGTGGTTTATATTCAGAATTGTTTGTTTCGGCATCAAGAACATTGTTACATAGATCTGTAATGTGAAATTCATGTTGTCAAAATCCGTCAAGTTCAACTTATGCACATCCATAGTCAGGTGTCTAAACGTGTTTGCCGCGCAATGTATTTATTATACAATCACCTTCAGGAATCACACTAGAGACATGTTGCATTGTTACCGATAAGCGAGCAAGGGTTCTTGAGAAAGCGAGTGGTGCGTTGCTGGATACCATCCCGTTGAAATGTTAAGTGAGCAAGGGTGGGATAGGAAGTTCCCCAGAAACGAAACAATTTCTACTACTTTTAAAATGTGGTGACAAATAGACCAGGATATGTAAGCATAGGAAACACTAAGCTATGGATTTAGTGCATGGGAGTGAAATCAGATTAGATTGCATTGTATCTTCGTGTTCGAGGACTTGCTTGTTGACACCTAGGTTGTAAACTCATTATACGAATCATGTATCGTATGATACAATAACTTTAGGAGTTCAAGTCTGTACCTTAAATACATATAGGAACATGGTTTAATATAATTTTTGCATAATGTTTTGTTTTCTCATTTTTACAAGTCTATCTAGTTTAGCATTCCTTATTCTTAAGTATACATTACATGACCCAAATAACATTCCAATACTACCTTTCAGGCTATATGTATCGTATCACACCAATCGTTACGTAACAAAATTGTAATGTACATATTGTATCATAAGATATATATTGTGTATCATAAGGTACTAACAACATAGCTGCCAAGATGACAAGCACAGACTTGTTGGTATTCTGAAATCTACTCAGAACCTGGAAGAGGGTTTGAATAGGATAGAGCAATTAAGTATAAACAATTAAAGTTAGTACTGGAACGGTTGCAAGTAAATATGGTCAATTGCAAGACGGGAGATCTAAGGAGTACAAATGGTGCGATAACAAACACAGAAGATGTATACTGTTTCAGCCATGTTTCAGCCATACCCTAGGCCTAATTCAGTTACTGCTCAATCCTGTTCGGGAATTCCACGATATCCTAGTTGCAAGCCCATGCCTTCTGCCTTTATAACATATCACTGATTTGATTTGCATTGATCACGATATTTCCCTCCTCTCCTAATCAAAGAGGAAATATAATGCTTTTGTTGTGATTAGAAGGTTGTTGCATATACACCACTATTCGGGTTACTGGTCGGTATAGTTTTGAAGTGGAACCGATAAGATAGGGGACACCGAGTACAAAAACCATAATTAAAATATATAGAATGATTTGACCAATATACCCCGTCGATATTTGATCGGTATACCGACCGGTTTGACCAGTAGAAAAGGTTGAGCTTACGGGTTCAATAGAAAATTATCCATTTTTTTTCCTTATTTTTGGTTTAAACTGTAAAAGCCAATAAGGAATTCTTTTTCTTAGTCTTAATTAACCGGTATCTCCCCTCTCTCTCCTTATTGTGATTTTCTTTTGAGATGCTTTTAAATATAATGTTTGGTGAACTTATGGAGAATAGTTTTCCTTAAATATTAGTTTGGAGGATGTTTTTGGTTTGTTTGCTATTGGACTTATTTAAGGATATTTGTTAGATTTATGCTAATGCTTTAATTTTGTTATGCATGTCATATATGAATTGAATTATTGTTTTATGCACTATGGGTGTCATATGTCCGGTATATTGACTGGTTTATGGTTTCCAGTATGACAAATCCCAACCAGTGTTCTAAAAGGCGGAATTAGGCGACACCTAGGTGCCGCCCAAGATTCCACCGGAATCGGCTCCCAGGCGTTCCGGCCAAAAAAAGCGGCCTTAAGCGTCCGCCTAGTCGGCTCGAGGCGATGGACGGCCGCCTAGGCGTGGTCGCTCGAGGCGGTGGGGCGGCCGCCTAGTTAGTTTTTTTTTTTTAAAGTCAAGGATCCGACCCGAAACCTAAAATCCAATAACTTTTACATACCTAAAACAAGAAGAATGACGCAGCAGCAGGCGTAGAGCCATTTTTTAGGAGAAGAAAATAAGAAGAAGATGACGCAACAGCCAGAAGAAGAAGAAGAAGAAGATGCAGCAGCATGAGCAGCCAACCCAGGTTAGGTCTTCTTCTCTTCTTCTTCTTCTCTTCTCTTCTTCTCACTCCTTTTCTTCTTCTTTTTCCTTTTCTGTCTTCTTTTTCTTCTTCCTAGTCTTCTTTTTCTTCTTCTCAGACTTTCTTTTTCTTTTTCTTCTTCTTCAATCTTCACTCGTCTATTTCTTTTTTACTTTTTTGCCTTCACGAGAATAATATATGGTGCACAATGACATTTTATGGGCTACATCCACTGCACAGTGAAGAAAAAACGTGAGTCAGTGAAAAAAAATATAACAGTGAGTCAGTAAAATATAACAGTGACTCAGTGAAAAAAAAAACACAAAAAACACAATATTTATGGTGCACAATTGCTGCTGCGCAATATTTTTTATTGTGTTTTATATAATATATTTTGTTAATGTGAAACAGAAAAATGTCTGGAAGTGGATCTAATACGGCATCATCCGACAACGTAAACATCTCAAATTCATCAATACTTAGACGTTCCTCAACCAATATTGGATGGGAGTATGGTGCACTTGTTGATCCTACAAATTTAGACAAATTGAAATGCAGATTATGTGGCAAAATTTGTTCTGGAGAGATTTATAGGATCAAACAACATATAGGACATATTAAGGAAAATGTGATCTCATGTCCGAGATCTACGAAAGAAGATCAAGATAAATGCAAGACGGCTATTGAAGCTAGCAAAGTCAAGAAGGAGAAGAAAAAACAAGAGAAAATCATAAGGGAAGAGGTACAAATTGATGAGAAAGATGAAGAAGAAATTAAAATTGTGAGATCAAGAAAAAGACCACATTTTCTTGGAGCTGTGGACAAATGGGCTAATCCATCAATCCCGATAGTGGGACAAATCTGGCAAAGAGGCTAAGACAACAAAATATGAATGAGACATTATTCAAAGAAAAGACGGAAGCTGTGCATCAATATTTGGCTAAGTGGGTGTATGAGGCAGGCATATCTTTTCATGCTATTACCCTTGATAGCTTCGACCGGTTCATTGAAGCCGTTGGTCAATTCGGTCCAGGTTATCAAAAGTCAAGCCAATATATGTTGAGGGAACCACTTTTGAAGAAAGAGATGGAGAAAACTAAAGAGTCACTCAAAAAGTACGAAGAAGAACGGGCTAAAAGTGGTTGTTCAATTATGACCGACGTTTAGACCGATCGTAAGAGGAGGAGTATCATGAACATGTGCATCAATTGTATTGAAGGTATGAATTAGGAACATATTCATATATAAGTATTAATGGTAAAATATTTTTTGTTTAAGGACTAATTTCTTTTATTTTTTCCTTAAGATACAAGTTTCCATTCTTCACAAGAAGCTTCAATAGATGCGCACACTGGGGAATATATATTCCATTATGTTGACAAGTGCATTGAAGAAATTGGGCCCGACAATGTAGTTCAAGTTGTGACGGATAATGCGTCGAATAACATGGCGGCCGCCAAGTTATTGAAGGAGAAGAGGCCTACTATTTTTTGGACCTCGTGTGTCACTCACACAATAGATCTTATGCTTGAAGGGATTGCTAAAATTCCTAAGTTCAGAGATGTGATCGAGAAAGCAAAGGCCTTCACAGTGTTCATTTATTTTCATCATAGGACATTGACTATGATGAGAAAATATACAAAAAGACGTGACATAGTGAGGCCGGATGTGACTCGATTTGCAATGACATTCTTGACTTTGCAAAAATTGTCGGAGAAGAAGCATCAATTTCATGCAATGGTGGGTTCTTCTGATTGGAAATCAAGCAAATTGTGTCATGGTACCGCAAAGGAAAGAAAGCATATGTCATTGTGGTCAGTGCAAGCTTTTGGTCTGGTGTAGCACTATGCTTGCGATTGTTTGCTCCATTAGTCAACTATGTTACCTGGACTCGGGTACGGGTGTCGGGTACGGGTACATATCCAAGAGTCGGGTCCTTCAAACTCATAATTGAAGGACACACGGACTCGGCTAAAAATGATCCAAATTTTGGGTATGGGTACGGGGATATGACTAAGGTTTCGTAAAAAGACAACCTGTAATTATAAATTACTAGTAAACTTTACTCAACTAGTTGAATAAGTCCCTAAGGGACTGTCCCTTCAGCTCCCCTACTACTTAACTACCAGTCTACCATATTAAAATAAACTATCTACACCATTACCACATTAAAATAAACTATCTACATCATTACCACATTAAAATAAACTATCTACTTCATTACCAGTCTTTCGATTGTCACCATGAAGGATCCGATTGTCACCATGGAGGATCGGATACGGATTTCATACCCATACCCATATCCTAAAGGGTCGACACGGGTACTTCTCCTTAAAGTGGAGAGTCCGGATAACATAGTTAGTCAAGTTACTTAGATTGACCGATGGAGATAAAAAGCCATCAATGGAATTTATTTACTGGGAGCTCAAGCAAGTAAGAGAACAAGTAAAGATTGTGTTTCAGAACAATGAGATGAGCTATAGGCCGATCATTGAAATCATTGATTCGAAAGCCGCAGGTCGCCTTGATAGCCTATTGCATTTGGCGGTCTATTTGTTGAATCCTTATTATGCATATAAGGATGCTAGTAGCTATGATGATCCAACACTTGATGATGGCCTCATATAATGTGTTGAGACTTTCTTCCCCGATGATTTGGACATGCAAGATCAAATCATGAATGAAGAGTTAGGCAAATACAAGATAAAAGATGGTTCATTTGGAAGACCTTTGGCATTAAAAGGATGTATGAACAATGATGACAAGTATAATCCAGGTATAACTATATAATTATTTAATAATGTTTGACTTATGTTTCATTGAAATTGAATATCTATTTGCTAATAATAACAATTTATTTTGATCAATAGTACTTTGGTGGTCAAACTATGAAGGTTCTACCCCAATTTGTTGAGAATTACAAAAAAATTCTAGCTTTAACTACAAGTTCTTTCGGATGTGAGAGAAATTGGAGCACATTTGAGGGGGTAAGTATAATATAATCATAGGTTCATAATACTTACTACTTCGTTATTAATTTCAATAATAAAATACATATCTAACTTTGTATGATTTTTTCATGTAGATACATACAAAGAAAAGAAATAAGCTAGATGTGGAAAGGTTGAACAATCTAGTCTACGTGCAATTCAATGCCAAACTCATAAACAAGAAGAAAAAAGAGGTGACTAATGATGTGCTACATTCTAGTGTGCCAACACATGCTCAAGGATGGGTGGTAGAGGGTGGTGAGGATGATGGAGATGATAGTGGACCACACTCGGGACTTACTTGAGCAATGGTTGCACAAGCATCGGGTGCGGACGACTACTTACAACCTAAAAGAAGTAGTAGAATTGTCGTGCCAGAACAAGAAGTTGAATCGGATGATGGCACCGAAGATGGAGGAGATGAGGATGTTGAGTGTGAATCTGATGATCCTTCTACACCTTTTGTTGATTATAAAAATGAAGAAGTGGGGTTCATGCCGACGGACACTTAGAGGAAAGAGATGGAATATTGTTATTTTGTATTGTTATTGCTATATTTTGTTAGTGTTAACTATTTGAATTATGTTTGAACTTGTAGTCTTGTACTATGAATTTGACTATGTTTAGTTATTATGAGAGGCTTTGAATTTGGGGTATAATTTTTACTTAAGCATATTTTTAATTCCTATATATATATTTTTTATATGCGGCGACCGGCTAATATTAGAAGGCCGCCTAGGCGCTAGGCGGTGGGTGGCCGCCCGCCTAACGCCTAGCGCCTTTTACAACCTTGACCCCAACCCGTATGACACCGATATCCGATATCAAGGAACCTTGGTATACACTGTTTCAGAGATGTACCCGTTTAGGGGTGCATTCTTGATGTCTAGATGATGGACATGCTACCTGCAATCGACGGCTTGAGAGAGTAACTACCTGGACAAATTTATCTTGGCCACCAAAGAGAAGGTATCATCATAGTAGATCCCATAGCGTTAGGTGAAGCCCTGGCAACAAGATGAACCTTAATTCGTTCGGCAAAACCATCTTGTTTGTGCTTTGACACTGAACAACCATGAACAACACACGTCTATGTCCTCGGGGTAGAGCGACAAGATTCCATGTGCTATTGGACTGGAGAATCTGCATTTCCTCATCCGCTGCCAACCTGGATGATTAAGGGCTTCTTGGACAGATGTAGGAGTAGAGAAAGAGAACAACGAGCTAACAACCTGGCATATTGATGTAGTAAGATGATGATTGGAAACATAATTCGCTATTGAGTGCTTAGTAGTTGGAGAGTAGAAGGAAAATGTAGTGAAATTGCTTCAATTTCTCCAAACCTTTGAAGCATTTATAAGAAGAGAATCAAGCAAAGCAAAACGAACCAGGATATAATAAAGAATTGGCAACTTAATAATATCAAAAACTCTGATGCCACAAATTATATCCTGGCCTTTAATGGCCAAGAGTTACTTTATCAGGACAAGCAGTCAGTTTTGAGTAGTTCAATGATGAAATCACATACCTTGTTTTTGTATATTCTTATAGGCTGTATATTCTCCCTTTGGTTTCCCATATTTCCCATGACCTCGATGAAAGGTATTCTTGGTTTTATAATTTTGTTGGGAGTGTGACCAATAAGTGATATAAATCTACATTCTTTTCTCTTGTCAACAGCCAATTCACCTCTAATGGCAGCTTGGCAAGTATGCTACTATGTTTAAGCTATTAAATTCTATGTTGTATTGACATGGATACGTCTTGACACGATGTGGGCACAGGGACATGGAGACTGCACCAATTTGATGTTCTAGTGCATTTTGTAGTTTCCTTGTTACACAGACATGATATCGAATTTGGAGTGTTGTGGCTTCCTAGACCAATTTCACAACTGAGATTAATTTTATTACTGAGCAACTAATATATCTTTTGTGTTAATTTATGAGCACAATGGATCAGTTGTAAACTTGTATTCTCGGTGAATGCAATAAGGACCTGCACAAATTGGGTTAACAGGCCATTTTTGTAATACTTCTCCAGATGATGGTCTTATACTTTTTGTTTCTGAAGGAATTCATGTGCTCCATAATAAAATTACCTCTTTCTTAATTGTGATTCCAAATTACATAAATTATCGCCTCTTTTAAAGGCTTGAAATTCTAAGCTTATTTTGACTCTCGTTTTTGCTTATATCTGCATGTACAACTATTAATTACACACAAAAACTTTTGATGCTATTGTGTATCATTTTAAGTAAGGAGCACTGAGCACTTAGTACTAAGATTTCTTCATATAACTGTTATTCTAGTGCTTAATTCTGGTTGTAATAATTATGTAGGTGGTTTGAATGGGACTTTCCAGAGAGTGAGCAACCTAGTACATTAGTACTAAAATCCTCTGAAAAGGTATTAACACAGCTGGCTGATGTTGGGCAACAGTTAGCATTAGCCTTTGATGCTGAAGGTTCTATACTTGCAGTAGGCGGTGAAGTAAGTAGATTTCATTTACGGTGTTCACCTTATATATGTTCTTCCTCCCCCAAGGTTTCTTGTTCATTTTAGCAATGTTTGAACTATCAAAATTGGTAGAGTCGGTATCGATTATCGAACCCTTCTTATGAGTATCGGTATCAAATGTTTTGTATTGTCATCTGTTTTTGGATCACAGTATGGGATGTTTTGGTTTTGAAAACCAAAATGATAAAATAATCAATAAAACTAGAAAATATTTGATAGGCCTAATTATTTTTGTTTCTTATGGTGTTTCCCATTAGTTTTTAATGGAATATTATTCAACATTTTTGAACGGCTCACTTGTAAGATAGTGTTGTTTATTTACTTGCTTTCATAGTCTCAAGTTTGATATTCTGGAGGCTGAAGTTTGAAATCTAACAAAATTCTACATGTTGGTATGTAGATTTTAGCTTGTTGGTATGATTAGAATATGAGTGTGTTTTCATTAATTGAGGTTACTAGTCCAATTTTTATATTTGTATTTACTTTACTTATTACTATGTTGTTAGTATTTTATGATACACAATACTTAACTTGCCATATCATGCTCTATACTACCATTTCATTATGTATCGGTTGATCCGACAAGATACATCTAGGATAATATGCAATTTCGGTTTTTTTACTTGAGTCTGGTAGTGTATACTTAAGAATCTAGATTTTGGAATTAGATAGACTTGTAAAGATGAAACAAATAAAATTTTATGAGAAAATTATATTAAATGATAATCCTATATGGATTTAGAAGTATAAACCTAAATTCTTATAGTTAGTGTATCACAAGATACACAATACACAGTACAATACACAAAGCAAATCGATACACGTACGAAACTCTAGATGACAACCTAATTATTATATCTTAAATTCTCAAATTTAATATATTTTGGTGTAATTCCAATTTAATATTGTAGAAGTTTCTATGTGTACTGCATCTCGTTTCTTTTCCATTTTGTCTTACTAGTCTCTCGTTTAGTCCTACGCCAGGGATCTACCAAGGAGGGATACGCATCCTCTCCTTAATATGTGCTCGCTTTATGTAATTAAGTATCCCATTGAGTTCATACCATATTTTCAACATGGTATCAAAACAAGTTTCTCCTGAACTAGCTTCTAGATTCTTTTCATCTTTCAACAAACCCTAGCCTCCGTTTACCCTAAAATGCTAACCTAACCTAGGTGTCACACAAACCTTAGCCTCAATTCCAACCCCCGATCCTATCCATATCCATATCCCTAACATACAGTCCCTACGCCGTTCCCCTCTGCCCCTAGCGATGCCCTAGCCATTACCTGCTCTACCCACCCAATCAACCTCCCTGCTCCAGTGCTTAGTGAGCTCCACCCCTTCCCTGTTGGAAAACCCAATCGACCCCCATGCTTCAACCCCGCCTTAACCCAGTTGACCTCTACCCCCTCAGACTGCCACCCACTTCCTTCCAGCAACCACCAAGCCCCTGAAGATGACATCAACAACGGCTTACTGCCACATTGCACCACAACTTACTGACAACCATGACATGCCACACGGACAACAATAGTTTTATATCGGTGGTCCAGTCTTGATGACGACCTTGTCACCTCGATTTGATCGCCACGAAATTGACTTTTTTATTTTCATTTTAAAATGGTTCTCTTTAGACCTCTCGTTATTTTTTTCATTTAAAAAAATGGTCCTTTTCTTTATTATTTCTTTGTTGTTAAAAAATCTTTATTTCTTGGTTTTCTCCATGGCTACTTTTTCCTAGATCAGATCTCCTCTCTACTTATGGTGTCTACCGATGTTTGTGTGTTGATCTGTGGTCTTCTACCACTACTCCTCACCATAATTTTCTTTTGGCCCCTAGTCTCTTGAAGTGAGTGGACATTTATTTTCCTTCTTTCCGAGCTAAGAGGCTTATTCTTTGCTAAGATCTTAGCAGTAGGATCTATCAGTTGATTCACTTAACTGTTTCTAGATGGTCATGATGTTTCTTTACCATTTTGTCTTTCTGGTACTTGCATAATTTTTGCTGCTGGGAAGGTTATGTAATTTAAAAGAGATTCTTAGTTTTGGCTCACTTGACATATCAGAATGTGATTATACTAAAAGAACATTTCTCTTTCTTCTCTAGAAGTCAACATGTTTACTGAATTTGTTTAGCTTAGGTGGTAGTTTTTTTGTGTGTGGTATATATATATATATATATATATATATATATATATAATGTTATGCCTAATTAGATATATATATATATATATATATATATATATATATATATATATATATATAATGTTATGCCTAATTAGTGATATCACATGTCTGTGAGTGTAGGATGGGCATCTGAGGGTTTTCAAGTGGCCGAGTATGGAAATCATTATCGACGAGAATGATGCTCATACATCTGTGAAGGATTTGGATTTCAGGTGGTTATATTTGTAGTCTGTGACATGCACCATATATGTTTTGTAATTCAAGTTATATTCTACTACTATTTTATATCTTGTTGATACCAATAAGTTTTTCCAACTTATAATACTTATTTTAGCTCCGACTCGAAGTATCTTGTATCCTTGTGGAGCAGTGGACCTTGCAGGGTATGGGACCTGACGTCATCCACAGTTGCTGCCAGTCTGTCAAGGGAAGATGTAAGCAATTTATTCCATAATTACATATATTTGCCAGATTTCCTCTTCAGTACATGGAAAATCTGAATTGTGCACATCTCCAGGGTGAAAAGTTTGGTTTCTGCAGGTTCTCTCAGAGCACTGATGGAAATCAGATGATCTGTGTTACTGCTATGCATGGTTATGTTCCTAACCTATTTACTCATTCCTTGTTCACAGTGTTTGGTATCTTTATTTTTGAAACTTCATTACAGGTGATCATGGAAAAATTCTCTCTTGGAATTTGAACTCATGGGGAAGAGTAGGGTCAAAGAAGATAACACGGGACTCAATTTCTGCATTTACTGCATCAACTGATGGAAAGCTTCTTGCACTGTAAGTGATTTTCATTTTTAGTTATGTTTTAAATAACTGCCATTGGATCATAATTGATAATTGTTCTTTTTGTTAAGTCTGTTTTCACCTATCAAATGATGTTTGGTTGTTACTTTTATGTATTACGAGCTGTGGCACGGATCCTGCAAAATGGTGGCCATGTCCATCCATACGAAGTACAAATTCGGTAAAATATGGCCAAATTCGAGTGGATTTGGGTTGGAAACAAATTGGCAACAAATCTACTACCGAATCTGGACCGTATCATGCAGATAGATAGCTATCAGTGGCAACATAGCTCCAATGGACAAAAAAGAAGAGAAAATAGAAAGAAAATCAAAACAAAATGAAGTAGTTAACTCAGTTGTTGGCCGACATCCTTTGCCATTGAAGTTGTTCCCACAATCCTGATATCAGCTTCAGGCGTCGATGGCATGTACACCACCATATGTTGCCATGGTGAAAGGTGAAATTGGAAAAGAGGAGAGACCCTACATTCAAGGATTAGGTGAGGTCCGGATGGGCAGAGCCTGGTAGTGTAGTAGGTTAAAATGTTGTTGTTTTTTAGTTTTTGATAGTTGGCTAGAAGATTGGTAATTATAAACTTAAATTATTTACGAAGTTAATCACGAGCTTGCAGTACCGGCCGATACCAATTCGATAAGGCCGATACCATTACAGTTTGGCATGTCCTGATTCGATTCCGACGTTGGGTATTTCTTTCTCAGTCAAGGCGACAGAGAAAATTGAACGAAAAAGACCAATCACTAATAGTGTAAAAGAAAAGTTAGGTTGTAAAAGCATGTAATGAAGAAAGCTTATTTATTGCAGGCAAACCAATGAGCAAGGGATGACTAATATTTCTTTAATTTTCAAAACTACTAAGAAACAACACATAATACTTCAAATTCTGCTTAAATATATAAAATATTTTTTTTTTCTAAATTTTTAATAATTTATTAATATTTGTTTGTTTTTCGGTACCAAAAATTTCGATACTCCGATCCGAAACAACTGATACTTCCGATACCGCCAATCCCGGTACTCATAGGAAGGTCCAGATTCCGATACTGATACTGCGAACCTTAATGGGTTGTGTTTTCTACATGTTGGGTTTCTTTCTATTTCAAAAACAGTTATATATAATCCATGTCCTGTATTCATATTAATTAGTACCGTGTACATATTGATGCAACATAGATTACAACATGTCACACATGATATCTTTAATCCACCAAGGGAAAAATAAAATACACGCACATTTTTGTCCTTAAGTTTTAGATTCATGCAATCGTATATTGCACGGACATATGCCTGTCACCATGTGCTATAAGAATTGGCTATGTATTCCGTTGGGTTCATGCCTGTCATCAGATGCTAAAATAGGTTGAATTTGGCATGGATTTTCAGTCTCGACTTCATCTCTTGATATTCGGAGATGGATGAGCTAAAGAGGCTGTAGGTGGTTAAGGTTAGGGCTTGTCTACTCGGTGTTGGAAAAACTTAAGCTTGATAATGAGGCATGAGCCTTTTGAAAACCTTAGGGTTTGTCTAGTTGGTATACTAGGTGATGGAAAAACTTAGGCATGATAACGAGGCATGTGCCTATTGAAAACCCTACCCGACCATCTGCCAATCATTTAGTTAAGTTTATAACTACAATATTTTAGTCAACTTACGAAAACTAAAAAGAAAATATTTTAGGCTACTACAGTACCAGGTCCGGCCCATCCAGACCTCACCTAACCTTATAAGAATATAGGGTTCTCCTCTTTCCCTCAACTTTCATCATCGTGGCTGATATGTCATCACGTCCGATCTTGACGTCAGGCTTGTGGTGACAAGCTCAACGGCAGAGGATGCTAGATAACAACATAGTTAATTACTTCATTGTCTTCTCTTATTTTTTGATTGTTTTCTTTTCATCTTTTCCTATTGGAATTGTGCTGCCATTGATTTGGTCTGGATTGCCGAATCATGTCCATCCATTTCCGACTCGAATTTGGCCTTTTTTGTTTTCTTACTTAGCATGTACGGAACTACCTCCATTTTGCGTATTGTGTAACATAGTTGTCATACATACAAGTTACTCATTTAAAAAAAATACATACAAGTTACCCATTAAAATGATTTATGAACATTTATACAGTGTGTTGAGCTGATAATTTCTTCATCTAATAACTCAAGAAAAATTAAAAGCAAAGATCATCTCAAGTTCGTGGTGTTCACAGCATGTACCTACAAATTTCATATTAAGTCCTTTCAATTTTTGATTTGCTAGGGCTTGGGGAACATGCTTTATGAACTAGTAGTCTTATATTAGAAACTCCATTAAAACCTAAATTGAGGCCTAATTTATTATCTCATACTTTTTCATTTTGGATTTTCTAGGCCCTTCTATGTGCACATGCTTTATGAATTTAGTTATTACAGGAGGCTTGGAGCATGATGTTAAAGTAAATTTGAAAAGATATTGGGTCACATGTACTCCGACTACATGGCGATTCACGATGATTGCGACCGATGACCACAATATGCCCAGAAAGGGAATGTATCATGCAGATGAATGCAATTCTGTAGCAAATTGTATCACTGTACCTCTTCGTCTAGACTCTTGATAGTCTAGGGGAGCTTGAGGATTCTTCTTGGTTGGATGAGATTAAATAACACAGCCAAAAGCTAGATTACTACCTGCCAGCTGACGGTCTATGTTTTATGGCATGATCCTCTCATGCTCTATAGCAACCTCGGTTGGGGATTTGGCACCAATATAGAGGGTTGATGTCTGGTTGACAGACGGTCATAAACTTTGTAAAATCTTTTATGGAGTTCCTTATGTTCCATAGCCAACCCCATTTGGATGGGAGAAGGCTTGAATGACGATGATGATATTTCTTTTGTGGTTTATTATTACATTATTTTAGTGGGCGTGGGCGTGGGGGTTATAATTTTTCATCAGGATGTCCATCTCAATTTATTGTGTTGGTGAAGTCTTACTAACAAGCTTTTTGATGGAATGAACAGAAATCCATCTTAATTTTTCTTTCACTGGTTATAGGAGAAATATCTGATAATTTTCTGTACAATATGATTAGACAAACTACACTCAGGTTTGGTGATGGGAAGATTTTGAATACAATATGAATTAGATATTTGAACTTTTGGTAGAGTGAGTGGGACAGGCTCTATCTATCCTGGATATCCGTTTCATAACCCATGAGAGGGGACCAATAACAAGTAGGAGATTAATTTGAAAGTCCAATTTTATGTTGGTCCCTATTCTTGGCCTTTTGTATTTACTAATTAGAAACCTGTCATTTTTTATTTCTGGAACTAATCAAACTTACCTTGCCTCTTGGTTCATATGCAGAGGGACAGTTGAAGGTAACATTTTAATCTTAAACTCCCCAAAGCTGCAGGTACTGAAAACAGTTAAGAAAGCACATATTGGCCTTGTGACTGCATTGGTATTCTCTCAAGATTCCAGGTTTGCACCCATGTCCTGTTTTGCTGTCTTTTTGTTATAGGTAAATGTAGGGCAGCAGAACCTCATTGGAAATAATCAGGTCATAAGCACATGGAATATCTTATGTTATTCTGCCACATGCATTCACCTTGTTCTCACCCCTTGTTGGCAAGCCAGTTTGCAACAGTACTGAAGTATACCAGACCAAATGAAGTAGGCATTAGAACCTATGTTACCCGGACGCTCCACTTTAAGGAGAAGTACCCGTGTCGACCCTTTAGGACATGGGTATGGGTATGAAATCCGTATCCGATCCTCCATGGTGACAATCGGATCCTTCATGGTGACAATCGATAGACTGGTAGTGAAGTAGATAGTTTATTTTAATGTGGTAATGATGTAGATAGTTTATTTTAATGTGGTAATGGTGTAGATAGTTTATTTTAATATGGTAGACTGGTAGTTAAGTAATAGAGGAGCTGAAGGGACAGTCCCTTAGGGACTTATTCAACTAGTTGAGTAAAGTTTACTAGTAATTTATAATTACAGGTTGTCTTTTTACGAAACCTTAGTCATATCCCCGTACCCATATCCAAAATTTGGATCATTTTTAGCCGAGTCCGTGTGTCCTTCAATTATGAGTTTGAAGGACCCGACTCTTGGATATGTACCCGTACCCGACACCCGTACCCGAGTCCAGGTAACATAGATTAGAACAAGCAGATTCCAAAGTAGCTTGGCCTTGGTCATTATGTAGAGTCCAACTATTCTATCGCGGGCTTTCCCTTTGGGCACAATATTATTAGTGATCCTAAGAGTACCTTCAACGATAATTATAAGATGCCGAATGCCCATTGTAAATGCGGCCAAAGGAAGTGCATAGGATTCAAACCAATTTGAGTATTGGAGATGGATCCTCGTGTACCCTCTAATGTGGTTTACGTAGGTGAGTTTGTAGATGAAGTCCACCCCCTCATCTGTGCTCTTACAAGGCCATCAATTTTAATTTAACAATGGACGGACGTGGATTATGCATTCTCAGTGGACTGTGTTTTGTGTCTATTTATTTCAACATGGATGCATAACCAGAGGAGGTATCTCCATACTTGTTCATCTGTTGCTTCAATACTCTACAGGTTTGACCAATCTGCTATGTTAAGTGCCTTCAGTTATCTTGCACCCTGTTTTGGGTCCCGGGCCCCTCTTACCCAAACACAGCCTTCATTCTTCTTTTCCAAATCATCCACAACAATTGCACAATTGCTGTGTTACTTATTTTGTTTGCATCTTGATTTCAAATTGACTTTTTGGAGTCCATGCGAGGAAAGCCTGAACAGTGGAGAAGTTGTTTGCCCATCAAGTGAGTTCAAAGAAAATTGTGTTCTTGGCATGCAAATAAGATGCAGTCTATGCTTTCCGTCTGTTGGGTCCTGTCAACCAACATCCCTCTCATCATCAACAAGGGGTCACTTTGATATGATGCTAAGGCTTGGCGCTTGCATCATGGTTCATGCATGTTCCACTTCCGGAAAAAGCGTCTTCAAAAAGTTTATGTTTTAAAAGACGTGAGACGCACTCAAGGTGCTAGGGGTCCTTTGGAGCCTAGGTGCAAGGCACATAGCAGATGCACATTTTAGAATTTTTTTTTATAAATAATATAGTTTGAAATATCAAATATATAAACTCATAATATATATAATCAATTCATAAGAACATTATAATATTAAAACATGGAGTCTAATTAATTCATAACAACATTATCAAATTAACAACTAATAATTGGCCATAAAAAAATCAGAAGAAGAAACTATAATTTCATGATAATAGCAATCAATAAAATCCTAAAGATCACCATCATCCATAATATCATTTTCATCATGAACACTACAACAAACACTACAAGCAGTTTTTATTCTTCATCGTTGTTGCCATTATCCAAACACAAAAGTTATTAGTTTGTTCACTTGATACATTTGATACTATTCTTATTATCCAGATCAAGTTAGGGACAATATTTTAACCAGGAATTTATTTTGATTGACTTGACAACATCAAAAGTCAAGGTAGAAGATCTGTTAATTACAACAAAAAGATTATATATAGCTCAATTGTACTTAAATATCCTCAACTATTCATTTTTGACACTTTAATATCCTTTTTTTATTGGTAAGTTAATACCTTCAACTTTTTAACTTTTTTGCTTTAGTCCCTCCATTAGTCAACCATCTCATCAAACGGTCACAAGATTAATGCTGACACTTTTACCCCTAAATAATTTACTGATTAATTAATTCTTTTTTAAAAAACAAAAATCAAACCAAATTTTCTTCTCATTCTCCTTCTCCTTTCCTACATGCTGACCTTTTAGACCCAAACGCTAACCTCCTTCCCTCTATCCTCCCATCCACCTTCGTCGTCGTCGATGCCGCCTGATTATGCCATTTCCCATCCCACCACCCCTCGTGCCTCCCATGGCTGCACTTTGCTGCAGTGCAGAGTTGGGCTGCATGAATGGTAGCATCCAACTCTTTCATGCATTCCAGCACTGCACGACCGACAACGAGGTGCTGGAGACACGATGAGATGGCGGGATGGACAATAATGAGCGATGTGATAAGACTACTGTGGAAAATAATGAACCCCTTAATCCCTTAAGAGAGGATTTGGTCTCATATGTATAGAAAAATGAATATTACATATAGGTCCACACTTATTGAGATCAAGGTTCACAGTATCGATATCAGAATCGGTATCGGATCATTCCTATGGGTATCGGTATCGGCGATCGGTAGTATCGGCAGTTTCGGATTGGAGTATCGAATTTTTTGGTATTGGAAAACAAATGATTATTAATAAATTATTAACATTTAAAAAATATATTTTATACATTTAGGAATAATTTTAAGTATTTCTAGTGTTATTTCTTAGTAGTTTTGAAATTAAATGAAATAGTAGTCAACCTTAATGATTGGTTTACATGCAATATATCATTTTTCTTCTTTTACATGCTTTTACAACCTCATTATGCTTCAAATCATTGTTGATTTGTCTTTTTGTTCAATTTCTTTGCCGGATTGATCGGAAATGTGACCCTCAATGTCGGTATCGGTCAGTATCGGTCGGTATCGGATCGGGACATGTCAAACCGTATCGGTATCGGCTGTATCGGATCGGTATCGGCCGATACTTTAAACTATGATTGAGATATTATGTAACAATACTAATACTTAAAACCTTTCCTTAAGTTGGAGCATATATATCAATCATGCCAATTTATTACAAAGAAGTCGAACACGAGGGCCTAGAAGAGACTTTGTAAAGATATATGCTATTTGATCTCTAGTTTTCACATGGTGAAATGTTGTCACCCATTTTTTATTTATCACGAACGAAGTGGACGTCGATTTCAATGTGTTTCATCTGTTCATGAAATACGGGATTGGTAGCAATGTGGATGGTTGATTGGTTATTACACCACATATCTGCTGCTTCCGATCCTGCTTTTCTCTCAGCTCCTTCAGGAGGTGTTGCAAATATAACATATCTGTTGTGCCATGAGCATAGGTCCGGTATTCCGTTTTTGAACTCGATCGTAAGACCATGCTCTGTTTCTTGCTCTTCCATAATACTAAGTTCTCTCCAATAAATACTGAATAGCCGGATATAGAACGTCGATCTGTAAGACTCGCAACCCAGTCAACATCAGTAAAACACTCAAGACGAGTATGTCCCTCATTTTTCATACGAATTCTTTTTTCCGTATTTGAGCTAGATAGCGTAAGATCTCGAGAACAGCCTTCCAATGCAGAACTCGTTGAGAAGCCATAAATCTACTCACCTCACTTACATCAAAGACATGTCCAGGCGAGTTATAACTGCCAAGTAATTGAGTTTTCCAACCAGCCGAGGATACTTACCATGATTGTTCACCAGTATCCACTCACCAGGAAGTAACTTTACCCCTGGATCCATGGGTGAGGTTACTCCCTTAGCCTGCATCATCCCCTCTTCAGCTAGTATGTCAAGAACATACTTCCTCTGAGACATTACAATGTCTTGCTCATCCCGTGTGACTTCGGTGTCCAAGAAGTACTTCAATGCTCCCATATCTTTGGTCTGAAACTGCTCGTCTAGAAACTTTTTCAGCTTAGCAATACCCTAACTGTCATCCCCCATAATCACGATGTCATCAACATAGACACCAAATAGTATCCGTCCGACTGATGTATGTCGGTAAAATACTGAATAATCCTTCTTCGATTGGTACATGCCAAACTGGATAACTACATATATAAATCGACCAAACCAAGCACGAGGTGACTGTTTAAGGTCGTAGAGTACCTTTCGCAGATGAGACACTTTGCCCTCCCTTGCAACAACCTAGGAGGTTGCACCATATATGCTTTCTCTTCAAGATCCCCATAGAGAAAGGCATTCTTTACCTCCAGTTGAAGTAAGGACCAATCATATCGGACAACTAACGACAATAGCAATCGAACAGAGGTAATTCTGGCAACTGGAGAGGTCTCAAAATAATTTACGTCATAAGTCTTAGAATACCCTTTTGCCACAAGACGAGCCTTCAGGCGATCAAGAGTGTCATCCGATTTCACCTTGATAGTGAATACCCATTTGCAATTGACCACCTTCTTACCAGAAGGCAATCTACCAAGTCGCATGTATGGTTCCCGTAGCACCCATATCTAATCTTCCATAGCAGCATGCCAACCAGGATGTTAGTGTCCCTCCTCGACAGATTGTGGGATCTGAATCTCATCAATAGTAGCCACCAATGACTGAGTGTGACTCACGAGCCTTTGTAGTTGTCAACATACAACGGATGGTCACGACATGCATGATGTGGGTAAGTCGATATATCAGGCGGTGGTCTATCTGTGGAGTCGGAGGACTCTGATGACGACACTGGTTCTACAGGGGAAGGCATGTCTGGTAAATCTGAATTTGACGGGACTGGTATTCGTGGACTGTGAGAAGATGAGACTGGCTCGATAAGGGAGCAACTGTTGTGTTTGAATCAAATACACTAGTAATTTTTCATCAAGGTAAACTTTGGGGACAAATTCTTTAAATGGAGAAGATGGGGGAACTCAGCATCGACAAAGGTAATATCCCGAGACAACCTCAAAGTTGGTGAAAAACAATGATATCCTTTCTAATCCTTAGGATACCCAAGAAAAATATATTTGAGTGGCTTCAGATCCAATTTAGAAAAAGTAGTACGAGTATTACAAACGTAGCATAAGCACCCAAAAAATTTGAGAGGTAGAGGAAATGCAGTGAGATTGAGATATAACCTAGAAAATAGGTAATGCCAATGAAGACAACAGATGACATACGATTGATCAGATAACAAGCCATGGGAATAGCGTCCGACCAGAATTTTCTTGGGGTGCCAGCGTGAAACAAAGTACTTGAGTTGTCTCCAAGAGGTGACAGTTCTTACGTTCTCTCATACCATTTTACTTTGGTGTATAGGGACAAGAAGTTTAGTGGATAAATGTCTGACAAGATGAGAAGTGAACTGACGAGACATACTCACGATCATTGTCGCTCCGAAGACACTTAATAGAAACTCCAAATTGAATTTTTATTTCAGTATAAAAAGTACACTGGATATCAAATAATTCAAAACGATTTTTCATTAAGTAGACAAAAGTGACTCGTAAGTAGTCATCAACAAAGGGAATAAAATATTTGAATCCTAACAGACTCAACAGGAGATGGACCCCATACATCAGAATGTACTAACTCAAAAGAGGTGAAACAACTTTATTCAAACTCATCGGATGATATGCACGATGATCTTTAGCTAAACTACATGACTCACGTAGATGGATGACCTAGCCGACAGTGCAACTCAAATGGTCAAGGTACACGCCAGCACAGGCAACAAGAATTCAATTCAAGCATGTATAAGCCTCCAGCCACATGTCCTCTACCAATAGTCTTTCGAGTCTTCTGGTCTTGAAAAACACAATAATCAGAAAAGAATGTTACCAAGCAGTGCAAGTCACGAGTAATCCGACTAATAGATAATAAATTAAATGGGTTCCGGGTGTGTGACACTAAGTGAGTGGCAGGCAGGGAGAGAGACGGGTACCTCCTTTTTCACGAACTTTCAGAGAACTATCATTCACAACAGTAATATCTGTCACATGATCCACAGATACATAATTATACAAAATACTTGCATCGCCTGTCATGTGATCATACACATCCGAATCTATCACCCATTGCTTCAGTTTTACCACACACGCCGCTGAGTATCCGGCTGTTGATCCAGATGTAGAGACTCCACCATTCATCTGAGCTTGGAATTCAGTGAATTCTGCATAGGTCTCTGAATCTCTGATCTCATCTTCATGGATCGCTTTTCGTCATGAGCATCCGATGCAAAGTTGGTGGTAGGAGCTTTGGGACACTGGTACTGAAAATGTTCCGATTGACCACAATTGAAGCATGTGCGCTGTCGTTCTCCTTCATGGTCGTCACTACCTCGTCCACCGTCACGATCAACATTCCGGCCACCACATCTACCACTACGATCCCTACGGAATCCACCACAAATACCACCCAAGACAGATCGATCAGCAGGCGTATCGCTCGTATCAATCCCAATTACTTTTACTGTCCGTATGACACGAAAGTAAGCCTCCATCAAGGTTGGAACCTCAGCCCCAACAATAATTTGAGATCATACAGAATCCGCATCATAACGAAATGAGGCTAGGTATGCGATGACATAGAGTTGCTGGCGTTAAGTCCTCGTCTCATTGATATCCGTCGTCAAAGGTAACACGCGATCCACTTCATCAGTCAGGGACTTGAATGGATCAAAAGTGATCCTTATGTGACTTGTCCTCTTGATCATCACGGTGGACGCTGCAACCAAGTCATAAATACAAGACAAGTGGGCTTTCCATCATACGCAGCCGCTAGGACCTCTCCTAATTTCTTCACCGAATTTGTGTTCTGAACCATATCCTCGACTAATGGTTCCATCGAGTTCATCAACTTTGTGAACAATTTGTTATTATCTGTCTCCTACTGCTCGTATGTGGGATTAACCGTCTTTGGAGAGTTGTTAGTGAAATGCTTTGACAATCGCATTTCCCTAAGCATTTTCTCGACCTTCTTGCACCACGTGGAGTAGCCAACCGGATCATCCAGCTTCCGATCGACAAGTCGAATCGAGGAAACCGTCATACCAATGCTCGATGTCTCCGCTTCTATGTTCCTGACACTGGTGGTATCAACACTGCTATTCACCTCAGTGCTCGGCATCCTTCAGGTTCTTGATTCGACTATCATTACTCGGAACAGCTCGATATTCACATCAACTCTGCAAATGATAGCTCGTGCATAGTTGACAGAGATCAAAGATGGATCACACAAGTCGGGAACAGAGATTCACACAAAACTAGTTTGCTCTTTGTTAAATCCTGATGTGGATACCGAGCCAGGAACAAAGATTCACACAAACTATTACTCTCTGTTAAATCCTGATGTTGTTACCAAGGTTCAGAGATTTACACAAACTATCATATTTTGCTTCCTGAAAAATTCGACTCATATTTTTAGGTGGCAACATGCGGGGGAGGGGGGGTGAGGCGGTGGGGTGCGACAACAGGCGGGGGGTGGGGGTGGAATAGCAACATCAGTTGTGGGAAGGGGGGTGGGAGGTGTGGGGGGTCGTCGAGGGAGAGAGGGGCAGCTGGCCGGCGGGGGAGAAAGCGCTAGCGGCGAGAGACAACAGCAACAGGCCGACGAGGGCCGACTGTAGAGAGGAAGGGGGGGGGGGGGGGGGGGAGGGGAAGGGCGGCGATGGCTAGGGTTAGGGTTTAGAGAGTGGAGGGGGCCACGGCTAGGGTTAGGATTTAGAGAGGGATGACTCTGAGATATCATGTGAAAAATAATGGACTCCTTAATCTCTCAATAGAGGATTTGGTCTCATATACATAGAGAAATGAATATTATATATGGGTCCAATTTTATTGGGAGATTACGTAATAATACTAGTACTTAACAACTACGACGGCGGTGGGTGGTGGTGGTTGGGAATGATGCAATTAGGTTTAGGATTAGAGTTAGCTTAAGAATTTGATTAATTATTTTTATTTTTAATTAAAAATTGAATAAATAAATAATTATTATGATTGTCATTAGGTTGAGGGTATTATAGACTATTCTTACTTCATGTTAACTCTAACTGCAAAAATGGTGATAGTTAGGATATTTAAATGAAAAGAATTAGTTCATAACAATAAGTTGGTTATTAGTTTTTTACTTATATAGTTATTAAATTCCGAGTAGGATTTTGTCTTTTTTTAATCCCAATTCTAAACTATATTATAAGTTTCCATACAAGCACTCCAACAGATGGAGGAATTCTAGAGTGCCACAGGTAGGTACGCTATCTAAATTATTAATTTGCCAATAAAAATAAAGGGTATTAAAAAGTCAAAACGGGAGAATTGTGGATATTTAAGTGCAATATACATTAAAATACTAGGACATCTATCACAAAAATGTAAAAAGTAAAAAAAAAAAAGAAGAATAAGAAACACTATGTTAAAAGCCTCGTGGCATCAGTTGCACCTCGAAAGTAGGCAGCTGCGTGAGGCACACAAGGCTCGAGCCTCAAAAGTAGGTGTGAGGTGCGGAAGGCATGCGCCTCAGGTGATTCTAGGTGAATGAGCCTCGAGCTTGAGGCGTGCCTAGGCGGGAGTCTTGCGGGCTTTTTCAAACATTGCATAAATGATGGGGATAAGGCTACATATATCTTGACTCTGTCCAAACTATACATTAGCGAGAGTCTCATGGCACTAGGATACCCTTTTCATCCTTGTTTTTTAGTGTCGCATGAAGCATGTGAATCCAAGTGTGACCCATTCTTCTTTAGGATTCCTCGAGTGGAGTCTAGGTATCTTTTACCAGGTAGTGAGACTGTCTCCATGAAGTAATTGGGAAAGAGATTTTGATTTTTCACTATTTTCGTCCTTGATAGACCCTGCAGCAGTTTTTGACAGAACTGGAAATCCACGAATATTATTGTTCTAGGAAGGAGGAACATGTATGATAAGTTACTGCCAAGTCAATGGAATATTATCTCCTATTTGAACAGCACATACTATATCCTCCTGTGGCTGTGAGTGAGTCCTAGCGTCCTCATCTACAAGGTAGTGTTGTATGTGTTTGGGAAAGGGTACAATGTTTTCTGTAAGCCAATTATGGTACTAAATTTGGATCTCTGTTGTTGATGATTTGCTTGAATTGATTCCACATGAAGTGTCCAGCCAACATCTCTTGGTTGTTGACATTATGGGCATTTCCCACAACGTAGGATCATTGGTCAAGAACAAGCTGAAGTAGCTTCATCTTTAAATCCACTGTTCTTGTTTGCAGGGCATTGGTATCTACATCTTTCGACTATACTGCTAGCGTGACACTAAATGAAGACAAAAAGAAATCTGGTATGTAATCATAATACCTTCTTCTTTTTTGCGTCTTTCCACGAGGCATAAAATCTTAATCTGAAGTTTCTACATGTTTCCTTCTGATTTCACAGGATTAAGCATGTCGCTCATCATTTTGGTTGTGTTACTCTCCGTCATGGTCTACTTAATGATTGAGAAGAAGTATTTAAGGTTGCCTGCCATCTGAACTAAGTTTCCGCCATTCCAGTAACACTCGCAGCCCATTGGTCACCTGTGCTATGCACTAATATGGAGGATGGGTGGATAATTTTGTAATAGCTAAACGAATGTCAGGGTTCTTGTATAAGAATATGATCATCCTGTGTGCATAGTTATAAATATTGGTACAGTTATTAACTTATCTGTGTCTGTAGGTAATAATATTTTTCCCCCTTTTCTTGAAACTGGTAGACTCCATTGATGGTTTAACTGGAGGTTTTGCTTAAGAGTCGGCCATTTGTTTTCTTTTTTTGTCATTACAAGACTCAGAGGATTGGGTTGTGAAAGGATGTAAGGAACTCCTGTTGGCTAACCATGTGCGGAACTGGCACTTGGAGTTTGTTAGTGATTAAACGTCAGTCCTGCAGATTGACTTCGCCGGGATATCCTTTTATCCCTCCCTAAAACTGGAAATTGCTGAGATACTCAATTTCGAGGTTGGTTTGTATGAAAAACCCACCCGCAGGATGTGTTTTATGAAATACCCAGAATTATATATTTTCACGTTAAATATTCCAAGATTTTCTTTAGATGCTCTGTATTTACAAAGTTGCCATCTTTATAATACCATAACTACCCTTCGCACAAACTCAGATTTGGATTGCGATTTTCGTCTTCTTCTTCTTCTTCACGAGAGATCTGAATTCCATTGCTCTCATCTTCAACAGAGATCGCAAAGATCGTAGTTCACTGTACTTTTCTTCAGTCGAACTCCGATTATCGCTCATCATCATCATCATCGTGGAGAGATTTAAAGTTTTTCGGCGATTAGGTCAATTGTGGAGAGAAGATTTTCTTCTTCTTTTTCATAAGAGTTGGCATCGTTTTGAAAGAAGAACAAAAACTCTTGAATTTTTGTTCCTGACAAATTTTTTTTCACAAAAAAAAAAAAAAATAGGTTTTAGGTTTTTGTTGACTGTTCTCTATCATTCTCCGTGATAAAATCACGGAAAATGACCATTCTCCATGCTAAAACCACGGAGAATGACCTTATCCATGTCAAAATGATGGAGAATGGCCATCCTTCGTGTCAAAATGACGGAGAATGGTCGTTCTCCGTCATTTTAACACGGAGAATGGCAATTTAACAAGGAGAATGGGCATTCTCCGTGGTTTTAGCATGGAGAATGACCATTCTCCTTGTTAAATTGACGGAGAATGGGCATTCTCCGTCATTCTAACACGGAGAATGACTATTCTTTGTCAATTTAACAAGGAGAATGACCATTCTCCGTGGTTTTAGCACGGAGAATGACCATTCTCCGTGGTTTTAGCAAGGAGAATAATCATTCTCCTGCATTTTATGGCCAGTTGAAACTTTGAAGGGCCATAACTTTTGACTGTGAGGTCGAAACGAGGTCCGGTTTGTCGCAAAAGGAGCGTATTTCCGAGAAGCCGGAGATTAACTACTTTTTAGCTAGTCGGCCTTTCGAAATTTTAGAATCGCGAAAAAATGATGTTTGGACCTCCGTTTTAACAGTTTTACCGTTTGTCGACCTTTTCAAAAAAATTTGACGAGTTTTTGAAGTAAGGTTTGAAGATTTTTGAGAAAAAAACCTATATTCGAAAGTAAGCAGCGTATGGAAGAAGAGGAAGTATCGAAACGTTTTTTTAAGAGTAGTTTCGTGGGTATTTTCAATAAATTAGAAGGACAAAAGGTCATTCGGAACCCCCTTTATATATTTTTTGCTAATTCTAGGCACGCGATGAAATGTTATTGTTCGGTGGGTTTTTCATAAAATTTTTTCGTTTTTTTGGCATTTCATAAATTTTTCCTTCCTAAATAGATCTGCAACGGTATTGTCTTTGTTGGAGGATGTCTTAAATGTAAGTATTGTTCCTTATCAAAAATTAGTTATGATCACGTGCGAATGAACGTAGGAAAACTAATTTTTTTGATATTATTAAGAAATTAAATAAAATAAAAATTATATAAAAATAATTTAATATTTTTTAATTAAAATTTATTATAGATATGTTTTTAGAATTTTGAATATATGTTTAGATAATATGATATAGTTAGTTTAAAGATAATTTGAATATTGAATATATTTTAGTTTGTATATAAATATGTTTATCGGATTTTAGATATATGTTCATGGAGTTAGAAAGGTTATACTAATTTTTTTTTTACGTGATATATATATATATATATATATATATATATATATATATATATATATATATATATATATATATATATATATATTATTTATTTATTTATTTAATGAATATAGCTTTCTCATTTTGATCTCAGATATATTTCTAAAACCGTCTGTAAATGATTCATTAAGAAGCCAAAAGGCTATCTGCTCAATATCTTTCGGCATTGGATTTCCAGTGCAGAGGTAAACAGCCTCTTCTGTTATATGCTGGGAAGCCATATGAGTCGACTGTAATATGTATGTTCAATGCCTTCCTAGCTCATGTCATGTCATGTCACCGTTGCTCAACCTTACTAGGGCTGTTATGTTAAGCCACTCTCCGACACATCAAGCCCTTCAGCCTTTATCACATGTTGAAGCCTCTCCCTAACGTTGGTAGCATCAAGTGGAGCAAATCGAAACCGCGTGCACCACTGGTTCCCATAGAGCTTCCTCGCCAGAGCCAGCACCGTCGACGTCTTCCCGGTCCCGGGGGGGCCGTAGAGGAGGAGGTGCGGCAGCCGGTTCTCGTTCGTCACCCGATCGATTGTGTCGACGATGTCGCGGTGGGCGGCGACGTCAGCGAGGGACTGGGGGCGGTACTTCTCGACCCAAGGGACGGATCGGCCGACGGGAGGTAGGGGATGAGCGGCGGCGGCGGCAATGGTGTCTCGGTCAGGGTTTTGGGGATTTTTGATGCTATGGCGCGATAAATTTTTAAGGAATATTTTATCAAATATTCTCATTCTAAATGTTGAAACTAGCATGTATCCCCACTATTTTGTTTAGAGTTATTTGTATTTACCCCCCAATTGTTAATCATATCTCTACTTCCCCCCCAAATTTATTTTAATTACTATTACCCTCCCCCCCAATCTTCGGATAAAGTGCAAAGAAACCCTGCGTTTTTGCATTTGAAGACCCCTTGTTTAAAAAAAATTCACATTTTTATTTTTGTTCAGTTTGTACTCATGTCGTTAACAGTCGTTAAAATACGTCTAAAAATACGATTTTACCCCTCCCTCCACGCTCTCCCCCCTCTCTCTCCGGTGGCGGACGCTTGTCAAGCGGGACCGACCAGAGGAGAGGGGAGGGTAGCCTGCCAGCGGAGGGAGGAGGGGGCGGGTCGAGCTAGGGGTGAGCATTCGGTTAATTCGGTTCAAATCGTTCCGAAAACTGAATTGAACCGAAAATCGAATAAGCAAAACCGAAACCGAACCGAATTGGCTCATAACTGAATCAAACTGAACCGAATCAAATCGGTTCGATTTTCGGTTTATTCAAATTTTTAGCTTATTTGCACTTTTTTGTCAATATATATAGTACTTAAATATACCTAAATTTATTTAGTATATATATATATATATATATATATATATATATATATATATATATATATATATATATATATATATATATATATATATATATATATATATATAAACTAAATTTTCTTATTCGGTTTTAGGTTTTTGACCGAAATCGAAACCCGAAACCGAATAAGAAAATTTAGTATTTTCAAAACCGAAATCGAACCGAATCTTTTTTAAACCGAATCGAATCTCGGTTCGGTTCGGTTCGATTTTTTCTTATTCGGTCCCCCTCGACCCCTCCCCCCTCCTCCCTCCGCTGGCCGGCCCCCTCAACCCGCCCCCTCCCCCCTCCGCTGGCCAGCCCCCCCCCAATCCCCCTCCTCCCTACGCTGGCCGGCCATGCTCGACCTAGGGGTGAGCATTATTCGATTTTGGACCGAAAATCGAACCGAATCGAATAAGAGATTCGGTTGGATTTAAAAAAAAATTGGTTCGGTTTTGGTTTTGAAAATACCAAAATTTTTTTATTCGATTTCGGTTTCTTTCCAAAACAAAAAACCGAATATATATATATATATATATATATATATATATATATATATATATATATATATATATATATATATATATATATATATTAACAAAAATGTGCAAATAAACCAAAAAATGAATAAACCGAATAAACCGAAAATCGAACCGATTTAATTCGGTTCGGTTTGAATCGGTTATGGGCCAATTCTGTTCAGTTTCAGTTTTGCTTATTCGATTTTCGGTTCAATTCGGTTTTCAGTTCGGTTTGAACCGAATTAACCGAATGCTCACCCCTAGCTCGACCCGCCCCCTCCTCCCTCCACTGGCCGGCCACCCTCCCCTCTCCTATGGTCGGCCCCACTTGACAAGCCCCCACCACCGGAGAGAGGGGGGAGGGGTAAAATCTTATTTTTAGACGTATTTTAACGGCAGTGGTGCAAACTGAACAAAAATTAAAATGTGGATTTTTTTTTTAAACAAAAGGCCTTCAAATGCAAAAACAAAAATCTAAAGAGGGTTTGTTTGCACATTACCATAGGATTGGGGGGGTTACACTAATTAAAATAAAATTGGGGGAGAATTAGAAATATGATTAGCAATTGGGGGGGTAAATACAAATAACTCTTTTGTTTAACTAGCAAACGCTCCCATTTTTTTTTATAGGGAGCAATAAAAAATTAAGATATATTCCTACTTTTTTAACAATTTTTTTCGTTTTACACAAGAGTGGGTGTTTTTTTTTGTGGGGGGGGGGGGGGGGGGGGGGGGGGGGGGGGGGGGTGGTGGGGGTGGGGGTGGGGTGGTATATGCTAGTTTCAATATTTATAATGGAGGCATTTGTTAAAAAAAATATATATTTTTTTAATTACGTGAGAATATACATACTGCTTAGACAGCTTATTTTGAACAGTTTTCTAGTCTCTTGTTAATAGTATATAAAGATATATTTATTAATGATTTTTATGATAATTCTTGATAAATAGATTAATATATATGTTTGAGTAATTGAATGAATACATTTTTTTATCCATAAATAATATTATTTTTAGACAATAAAATGTTACACAAAAAATGAGTAATATTTCTGATATTTGAATTAAAAATCAATATAGATTATTACACATTGATTTTAGTGTTATTTACACTAATTATTCCTAAATTTTGGATTTATAACACGGGTACCCCTACTTTTAAACTAATTACACTGACCACTCCTCCCTTTAGAAAAAAATAATTAAAATTTAGTTTTATAACTTTTTTATTTTTATCTTACAACATGGTACCTCGTGTAATAAACATAAAACATGAGGGTGATCAGTATAATTAGTGTAAAAGTAGGAGTAACCCATGTTATTTTGTCAGTTAGTAACATTTTATTTAACAGCCTGGCTTACTGGTGTAATCCGTAATATTGGTCCTTACAAGAATAAGCTACATGTGGCCCGAGATTATTAAATAAAGGCAAATTCTATTGGCACCTCAAGTTTTATTTGTTGACAGACCAATTTTTTTAATTTATTTACAAGTTTGTCACTCCAAATTTTTATTTGAAGGCAGTCCAAATATTTGGTTTTGGACTGCCAACAAAGTTGACAGTTCTAACATAAAGTGACTGCAACAATGTTTCTAGTCCTACTTTATATCAGAACTGCTAACTTTGTTGACAGTCCTAAAGGATTTGTATAGTTTAGATTTGGACTGTCAACAAAGTTAGCAGTCCTAACATAAAATAGGTTTGCCAACTTTGTGGACAGTCCTAGTTGGCAGTCCTAAAGGAGGATTGAGCAGCCCAAAATAAAATTGTAGCTGTTCTGAGTAAAAATTACACCAAGTTAAGCTGTCCTGAAGTAAGGACTGTCCTGGAGTAAAATATGGAGTGCCTATAGAATTTGCCTAAATAAATCTAGTGATGCTTAATTAGATTTAACTTGATGTAGTATAAAATATAAATATAAATTAATCATTAATATGTTAACTGAAACTAAAAGAAAATATTGTTGATGGAATCAGCATTGCAGTTGAAAAGTTTGCATGGACCTGAGCCAAATTTGTGCATCCCCTATGTTTTAACTTGTTTGTAAATTTTAATTTTCCTTTTATTCAGTTGTGCAATTGAATATTTTTGGGGGGCTATTATTTCAATGTGCTAATTAGCGTTTATATTCTAGATTTTATATCAGCATAGAATTTAAGTTATGTCCCATTGCAAGTTTGAATCCTAGATTTAATTTTCGGTTAGCTTTTTTCCATTATATTTCCATTTTCAGCATGTCTTAGTTGTTGTTCTTATACTTTATGTTCAGAATATAATGGAAAAACAAAACCAAAATTTAAAATCTCTAGTCCAAAATTTTCAGCTGACAATGTCATGACTTAGTCTGACAATGTCAATTTTCAGTTGACAATGTCAGGACTTAAACTAATATCAGGACATAAACTTTTAAGATATCTAGAATCTGAACACTAATTAGTTCTCCTTAAGATTAATTAAATTTATGATTAGATTTTTCCTCCGGTACATATTCATAAGTTCTCCATTTATATATATTCATAGTTAAATTATTTTTAAAATTATCAGATAATAAAATTAATATTTTTAATTTGTTTTATGGTATCAAAGTCAAAAGTTGCCATTGCAAAGTACAACAACTCTTGCAGTTCCAGATTTCACAATCTTCTCCTTGCCAATCCCTTCTCTCTGTCGATCAAATGCAGAGCCACCACCATCATCACACCCGAGCGTTTTGGTGGATCCTCTGTTGACAAAGCATCTGGCAGTCTAGTAATTGGGAAAATTTTTTGATTCAGTAGGGATATTAAAGTTTTGATACCCTTATATATGACATGTGGACCCCTCCTGTTTCGTAAAACGTGTACACATATATATATGGAAAAAAATTTGATACCGAAGGGGTATCAAAATTTTGATACCCCCATGTATGACACGTGGGCCCCTCTCTCTTCGTAAAACGTGTAAATATTATATATATACATAAACTTTGAGAGGGGGCCCACGTGTCATACATAGGAGGTATCAAAATTTTGATATCCCCTTCGGTATCAAAGTTTTACTCTATATATATACACATAAATTTTGAGGGGGCCCACATGTCATACATAGGGGTATCAAAACTTTGATACCCCTACTGTATCAAAGTTTCTCTCGAGTAATTGTCCTCTAAAATTTTGCACTACTTATAGTAATTTCGATTTAATGAGTCCATTTGTTCGCGCAGCAGACTGATTTCAATTCTAGATTAAGGTGCGAAAATTGGTTGGATTAAGGTGCGAAAATTGTTTGTTGCATTGGCTAATGGTGCGAAAATTGGTTGGATTAAGGTGACAAGCAATGCTGATAGGAGAACTAACTGCTGTTCCAGTCCCCTTTCCTTGTCTAAATCCAACTCCAGATTTTGCTTTGAAAAATAAAGCATCGTGCTGATTTAGTTTCTGTTTAAAAAAAAAAAAAAAAAATTCGGAAGTGAAGCTGGTGCTTGCTGTTTAAGTTGGTGTTTGCCTACCAAAAAGAAATCAAATAAAAAAAAAATGTGTCATCTACGTACTTATTGCAAGAAGCTTCGTCATTATTGTAACACCTGCTATACTCGTCAGCAGTCTCGTCTGATTTGTTTTCATTGTCAGAAGCCTGAAAACTTAGTGGATAATTATTTTTTTTTTTGCTTCATCCACATTTAAAAATACAATTCTTCAAACGGATAAAGACAAAAGGTTCCTCCTCGACCCACTCTCCGATACCTCAGGCTCACATTATTAATAGTACACATATACAACATATATTCAGACCGTCTTACTCAGTTAAAGCTCCAGGTCTAGCTCCGGCTCCAGCGCTAGCTTGTCATTGCTGGCTCCTCTGCATCTGCATCTAATGGTACGTCTACTTCTTGGATATTAGACTCTCGTGTTTCTCATAGTATGACTTCTGACCTTAGTCTCTTATCTAGTATTACACCTATACCATCATATTTTTCCTCTTTACACACTGCTGATGGTTCTTAGTTGACCATCACTTGATCTGGCTCTATTATTTCTGACACTTTGAGTCTTCCTTTTGTTTTACATGTTCCACATCTTACCTTACATCTCATATCAGTTAGTAGCTTTTGTGAGAGTGGGTTTATTGTTATTTTTGATTCACTCACATGTTTTGTGAAGGATCCTCGTACGAGCCAGACGATTGGTCGTGCTTGTAAGAAGGGACGATTGTACCACTTAGCGTTTTTTCATCTTCCATCAACTCGACCTTTGAGTTCTAGTCATGTTGCTATCGTCATCTCTACTGCCGACTTGTGGTACAGACACTTAGGTCATATTTCAGAGTCTCCTCTAAAGATTTTATTTTATAGTGGTGCTCTTGGACATGGTTCTTTCTCTTCTCTATCCACATGTACGGGGTGTAAGTTGGCAAAATACTTAGCCCTACCTTTTTCTAAGACTTTATCTAAATCCAGTAGTATTTTGAATTAGTCCATTCTGACATATGGGGACCTGCTCCTAATCCTATCTATGATTGGTCTTTCTACTACGTGAGTTTTATTGATGATTATACTCGTTATACTTGGATCTATCTTATGCATCATCGTTTCGAACTTCTACCATTTATAGGACGTTTACTACTATAATTTACACTCAATTCAATGCTAAGATTAAAACTTTTCGCTCTGATTGTGCTCGTGAGTATCTTTCCACTACAATAACATCTATCTTGACTTTTGGGCTGATGCCATTCTTGAGTTTGTGCTCTCTTGTTATCTTTTCCTCAAAACTTCTGGGGAGAGGAGATGCCATTCTTACCGTTGTTAATCCCTATTTCAATTTAGTTAAACACTACTATTTCTTTCATGCTGAGTGCACGTCCACCAGTCAAAATGCATGTCCAGTCAAGAGAAAGATGGCAGTGCTATATATACACACCTACTCCTTAATCCATCCAATAATTAACTCCCGCACAATCTGGTGGGGTACAACCTCAAATTGTAAACCATGAGGTTATGGGTTTCAAAAGTAAACTCAAAGTCCTTAATGGTCGATATTTGGATATCTTATTCAAACCAAAAACCCCACAAAAAGAAAATCCAAAGCCAACTTTTTTTGAATAAATGAAATTATCATTCGAATTAGAAACAATTAGCCATAACTTTTTGGATATGGGCCAATATACAACGAGTAGGCTTCCTAAAAAGCCTTGATGATGCTGGTGAATCCATACATACAGACTCATTTGCTAGAGAGTGAGCGGCCATATTAGTGAGCCTGGGAGATTATACAAAAGATATATTACTATTGATGCATAAGAGATTTCGACATTCTTCAAGCACATGACGAACTCTCCATAGTATGTCTGATTCCTTATTTCAAATAGCTTCGATTAAGATCTTGCAATCCCCTTCGCTGATTACTTTGTCATAGTTTTCTCTCCTACATTAAGTAGTAGCTAGTTTGAGCGCGTGACCTTTCGTCTCTAGTGGACTCCCCCCATACTGGACCGAGGAGATGGCATTCATAAAACGTCCTTCGTTGTCCCTACATATTGCTGCTACACCCATTTTGTCTTCGAGATAAGCCCCATTAAAATTTATCTTAATAAAGTTTGTAGGGGAAGGTAGCTATGTATCCATATCTGGGAATGTTGTTGTTCCTCACTGGATGGATGTTGATTCAAGGAAGGTAACTCATATGAAGCACACAATCTTGATTCAGGGATGATTGACATTAGTTTTAATATGGTAATATACATATGTTTACAGACTTCACCAAAACTTGATTCATAAAATTCAGTAAAAAAACCTATAATCTAAGAAAAACTGTGAGTCGATGTCGATACGTCTTCAAGACGTGAAAATATCTAGATGTATGACCAACTTGATGTGGGTGCTGTACACAACCGTAGAGGGGGTTGAATAGGGTGAAGACAATAATTGCCAATAAAGAGCTATGTAAATACCAATAAAACTTCAGCAAGAAATTAATATAAATAAATTGAGTGCAAGAAAAAACACATAAATATATCCTTGTATTCTTCCGCGAAGACACTCCAGTCCCGAAAACTCAAGTCCGGATTTAATCCATATTCATAAATAGCAATACAACCACATGCTTTGATCCGAAAGCTCGCCGACTTCTTACAACCACGAGCTGATCAGAAGGGTTTGCCGACTTCATGATATAACCACGAGCTTTGATCCGAAGGACTCGTCGACTTCAAACAACAAAAGAAAAATAACTTGGAAATTCAAGCTTTACAACTCCATAAACTTCTAATCGGATGACACTTGGCACTAGAAGGCTTTGGAGTTTGTACTTAGTGATAGGAAGGTTTAGAGCTCAGAGTAATGTATATAGAAAGATTAGAATTTTTGAAATCAAATGAGAAATGAGGCTCTATTTATAGATTTCAGAAAACCTTGCTGACCGAATTCGGTCTGAATTCGGTTCAACAGATATAAATATAGCCGTTGTTGAACATTGGGGATGTTTCCTAAAATTTAGGTGAATTAGACCAAATTAGGTCAGAGTTCGGTCAAGACCGAATTCGGTTCGAACTGTCCATTTGAGACATAACTTTTTGGCTTTGGAAAAATCGAGTTTGGTCAGAGTTTGGATATTTGCAACCAAACATCTTTACATGTTCTGTGCGAGGCCATGGAGATGTCGTTTGGTGGTTCAAAGAATCTAGTAGGCAAGCACTGTCCTCGGCCCATCATGATTTCTTTATCGCATATGTCCATGTTTGATTTTGCTTATTGCTTTTCTGCAAATACATGTTAGGAGAACAAAGCAATACACATAATAGGAAGTATGATATCATTAGCGTTTATTTGGACTGTGCTAAGTTTAAGTATAAACATTATTGTGGTGTATATGATCATTAGTGATATCATAATACTAAAACTTAATCGATTAACCACAATAAAAAATAACTAGAACATTAGGCTAACAAGTGCCGCGTTAAAATCTTCTTAGGCCACTAAAAATCTTGTGGAAAAATGCTTCTAAGTTAGGAAAAAAGAGTACTTTAAGGTCAAATGAGTATACTTCTGAACACTCTTCATGGTTTCGACATTATCCCAGTCTATAAGCGTTGCAGTTAAGAAGCCTCCATAATCTGATGTCATGAATTATCTTGTGGAAAGTGGACTTCGACAAAGGCTTGGTGAACATATTAGCCTAGTTGTCTTGGGATCGTATCTACTTGACTTCAATCTTTTGTTGTTGTTGTCGCTGATGCGAAAAGAAAAATATCGGTGTGGTGTGCTTAGTACTATCTCTATTAATGTATTCCTTCTTCATATGGTCAATGCATGCAACATTATTTTCATATATTATCGTCGAAACATCATTGATAGAAGAGAGGTTCGCTCGTAGTCCAAATATGCTCAATGATGGCTCACGAGCATATGCACTCCCGGGTGGCATTATGAAGGGCAGTGAGCTTGGCATAAGTTGAAAAAGTGATAACCATGGTTTCTAAACTTCCAAGATATCAATGCACCCTAAATGGCAAAGACACAACCACTTTGACATCTTGCCTTATGTGGGTCAAATAAATTCGGCATCCATATAGCCGATAAGGCGGGTATCATTCCGAGGATCAAAGGGGTTTGAATCATTTCGAGATGCATATGGATAGAGTCAGTCCATGTCCTAGGACCTTTAAGGTACCAACAGATGTCTTAATTGCCATTTTAGTGGTGGAGTGTTGGCGTAGCGCTAAATCTAGACGAGGTTCAAAACAAATGAGATGTCTAGTCTAGTGCATTGCTAGTCTAGTGCATTGAGCTAAGTATAATAATGGTCTAATTCACTTAGATATTGAACTTCATGCTTCAATACCTCTTCATCGTCTTCTTTAGTACATAATGTGTCTCGTTAATCATCTAAATTTTGGACGATGATGGATGTACTCGAGGGTTTTGTTTTGTCCATATTAAATTAGTATAACACCTTTTACTAGTAACTCGAATGGTGAACCCAAAACACTATCGGTATAATACTCAAGTTGCAGGCCTAAGCAGAATCAACTTTTTTTTTCCAGATCTTTCATATCAAATATTGACTTTAGGTGCAAGACAATTATCTCAAGCTCTTTAGGAGTTTCGATAGATTTAAGTTATTGATATAATCTATGCGATTTCTTGATCGTAAGCGGACCACCACAACGAATGCGTGGAGGAAACAATTGCAGGAACGTGGTCACAGAGTCATGTCTGGGAGTATCTGGTCTCGACAACATGGCAGTCTTCTGACAGGGGCAGAACTATGTTGTGGGCTAGGGTGGGCTCCAGCCCACCCTAAATTTTTTATTTTCTTTTTTGCATAGAATAAAACCCAAATCAATTTCTTAGCCCATCCCTAGCTCCGGCTCCTGCCGACCCAAAATAAGAGAATTGTGGTATTTGATATCTAGCCATTTGGTCAATATAAAACCTTCCTAAGAACTTCTGTAACCAAACTATCTCTCCCTCTCTCTCTCTCTCTCTCTCTCTCTTCACTACAATTGTTGCCTCCTCCTTTGTCACGCCCTAGTTCTGCAGAACTGATCGTCCTCGATAAGGCGTGATGCCGCGCGAGCCTAGGTCGCGCTCGTGCAAGGCGAGTTCCATAATAGCGGATTACAACAGCTTACGACGGGATCATGGCACCGAAGTCTCAAGCAGAGAAGTTGAATAACCAAAGAAAACACAAGTATTCGAACAAAATAAAGTCTTTTTATTAATAATGAAAGTAATATTACAAAGGCACGAAGCCAAGATTTATAATTCACTCAGGCTCACAATCTGAATGCAATCGCTCAGCTCTCTTCTCTTAATTACAGTCACTCATGTCCGAAGGCTTACAATTTTGCGGATGTTTCAGAAGGAGATGTCCATACATTATGTCCTATATAGGTGAAGCATTCAACGCGGTCACACACCTCTAAATGCTAAGGAACTCCATGCCTCAGTACGTCCAAGCGAGCTCCCACTCGACGAGCAAATACCTGTAACCTACGCATAAAAACTGTTAGGTGGTCAGTACACAACCGTACTGGTGGTGTGAGCTCCTCGTCCATCCATACAAAACCAACACGTTCATTTAGTGAGTGCAACTATTCCTTTGATTGTCTTTCTATTCTTGCCTTAGGATCAATTTTATTACTTAGACTCCTGGCCTATTCGTGTTGCAATATCATGGCCGTGCTCCAAAATATTGTAACCATACTACCAAATTCATTGTACAAATATCATGGTCGTACCATAATGTCCATTCGTGTATTATCATCGAGGCCGTGCCTCACAACATGGTGTATCTTTACTCAATACTTGCCCTACGGTCTTTACCCCATTTTGCCTCCGGAAATGGCTTAATCATATACTCCCATTTCGTCTCCGAAAATAGCTTGATCATAAACTTGTGAACTTAGTGTCCTTTTACCCATTTCGCCTCCGAAAATGGCTTGTTCATAAACTCGTGAAATTAATGTCAACGACTCAAGTCACGACATTACGTCTCGTGCTCAAGTATATGTTTCTGTTATAGCCAAATATTAGGCTCAAACGTTGTCTTGCATACCATGTGCACATTTTCTGACTTATTTGTACTGTGCATATGCTCCTTGACTTATTTGTGTCGTGCATACACTTTTTGACTCAATCTAAGGCATGCACACGGATCGTCGCTAATATGTCGACTCATTTATATGAAAGGGTCACTAGCATCACAAGCTATCTTGGACAATATCTGAACTTAGACGACGACCCTTTTAGTACAGGTAGCGAGGAAAGTTCCCGAATAATCCATCTGAGTGTTGTATGCCAACACGACTATTTTCTTTTGCTCTGCCTAGGATCGAAGTCAGTACCATCTCTGAGTACTGTTCGAGGAGTCGTTCCTTATGCACAAGTTGTCCAATGATCATACAAGACTCAACTCAATTATCGTCCTACACAGTTATTACTCAATCAACATGTTTCCATACTTTTCTTTCCTTTATGCATCACCTATTGTTTCAGGGATTGCCTCGACATATGCCCATTATTTAAGGGAGCCTTGGCATGCTACAATTCTGAGAACTTTCATGTTACCATACCTTTGACTCACTCAGAAATGACTACTTGTAAGCCTCCTGCATATTTAACTTGAACCAACCATATTTCGTATCGTACCACAAATCAAGTCATACTCTATATGACAAGCCCTTGAAACCGTAAAATCGTGGCAATGAAATCGTAGGGCCGTGCCTACCCAGTCAAGCAAATTGATAATCTTTGTGTCAACATCAGAATGCTACTTTTGTCCAAGTCGTGGGATCGAAAGATCAAGTACCAATTTAAAAATCCAGTGTGATGTGCTTATCTAAGCATTAACTTTCCATATTTTTCATGTTCTACTCAATCTGACTCAGAGCGGGATTATTTCCTTTAACTATATGGGTTCGTCTCTTTTATTAGCATACCTACTCAGTAAAATTGAAAATATCCAATTATTAGTGTGAAGGCCAAGCCGAGCAAGTTCACCGAAGCTACCCACCTGAGCGAGGAGTTGCCTCGACCAAGCGGGACTTCGAGCAAGCCATTGCATGGCTAAGTCCAAACGTTGTTGTGTTTCGATTCCTCCAGTTGAACTGAGCGGGATGAGGCATTACATAATACACCACTCAGAAAAAATTTCGTCCTCGAAACTCACTGAGTACACACTCATCTACTTCTCACTTGATTCAACATTCAATGATTTTTGCACACACTCCTATGCGTTTCTTCGATCCGAGCCACGCTCGTGCCTTAGTTATCTTTCACATCGAACAACTATATTTCAAACTTTGGGGTAACTTATACTCGTCGCGCACGTGGACAACTTAGTTCTAGGACAAACCACGCGAGCGGTATCCTCAACAAATTTCTGAATCAAATTTTCATCAAGTCATTCGTTCGTTGTCTCCTAGTCGAAACCCAATATTACCCCTCCTTAACCAATTTTCGAAACCTGACTTGCATCAATGTCTCAATCAATATTCGCACGTATCCATATTCAAGTATTTCGCCTACTGATTTTACTATATTTCGAATTCATTAATTTTGATTCGCTACAATCAATACACAATGGTTTTATCGATCAGTCTCGTATGATATCAACATAATCATCACGAGTATCCAGCCTAAGCAAATTTAACTTGTTTACCTCGAACCCGATCAATCAATATTCAAGTTTATTTCAAATTCAACTATCGCACTACCATCAATATTTTCTTTGAAAAATACGATTTTAAAATCCTCGATACATTTTCGTTCCTGTTGTCTCACTTGAATTCAACGTATCACTTAGTTGGATCGTGCACATATTTAAGGCATCCCCAAAATACATGCATTTCAACCAAACTTCGTGATAAAGAATCCGTCATTACCACTTGAGTCGGATCATGTACATATTTAAGGCGTCCCCAAAATATATGCATTTTAACCAAACCTTATGAGTGGTGTCTCCACATAATTGAATCATTCTATCCACCAATATCAATATCCAATTCTATCAATCCTCGAGATTTTTTTATTAAAAAAACACTTCGACAACTCTCACTAGGGTTGATCACAAAATTTCTCTCTCCGTACATAGACGTCTGCCTAACCGTTAGGCTATCTTCACTAGGCTAAAGTCAAAGTCAGTGTTGGGGTCACCATTCCCAAACAACAATACCAAAATACTCACCCCCAATTCTAAGGTCAAACCATAGTCGGTAGTACAGGGTCTTCCTACCCAAGCTTGCATCACTTCGATTTCTAAACTTCGAGCATAGATTTCTCCTATTCGCATTCGCAATGTTCAGTACAGGAGTTCGAGTCATTCAACAAAGCCATTCCTAGGGTAGATCATTTTATGATCATCCTCGATCACGACATGGTTCAACGATGCAACTCACAGCTTTCAACTCGTAATCCTCAATTCGTTCAATAGACCTATCAATCCAAATTTGTATACCTTGATTACAAAGTCACAATTCATAAACCGCCGATCATAAATTACATTGTCAATTTTCCAATTCTCAAGTCGTATAACAGCAATCATGATTCATCCATCGTAACATCACTCAAATTTTCAAACCTACTAATCATCAATCTCGTGCATCTATCTTATCGCACAATCGTAAGATCGCTTACTATAATTTCTCGAGTCATATAATTCTCAAATCAATGATCATCAACTCTTTGTCAACATTTTCATTTCGCATAGTCTGACTATCATTTATTCATGTATACTTCAAGTTTATCTAATCAAGTAATCCAAACATTTATTACTATCAAAATCCCAAGTATAGCATCCATCTGAACAATAATATTTTACACGATCATCATTCCTCGAATCAGAGTACCCCCGAGTTATCGTACATCGATATTTTATACGCCTTAATACTATCGATGATATACATAACCTGACGATCTTCTTTTCCAACGAACACCGAGTCGTGCAACTGATGCTATCATCTGAACTGGATATACCAAAATCTCCTCGGCATTCATGATCAAGTTCGATCATTATCCTTCGAACTAGTTACATGATCAATTCGTTCAAACCCAAAATCACGTATATTCATCTGTCTATCTTAAGTCATCGAGCAACATATTTCCTCAAATCACATCGTTCTATCCTAACTCAAGTAATCGAGCAACATCTATCTCAAACCCTTAGATTCATTTTCGTATATTCGAATCATTTTCAAGCACGCTAACTTCCAATCGTGCTAACTTTTCGTATATGATTCACATCGATTCCTCGATTGAGTCATCCGTTCGTTACACCTTAACTTTTTTTCAATTCAATCTACCTACTCAATAATTTTCGCATTTTGTACTTGCGTAATCCCATTCTGGTACGCGTCATTTTTAGTTCGTTCGAATCAACTTGTCAAAAACTTCAAGATTACAACTTACTCAATGGCACTCAATCTAAGGCTTTGTATACCACGACGTTTGCTGATAGACTTATTGGCACCCCGATCCTCAGTTGGTCAACATTCCTAAGGCTATCCTATACACAACTCAGGGATAAAGTTACATGGTAAATCCTCGAAACAAAATTTTGAATCCCGATTACTTCGAATCTCCTTTCGAACCATTCCTCAAATTTTAAGAACGTTCATCTAAATCACATTGACGATAACATCGTCCGATGGTACCCCTATTGATAGTTATCCTGCATTCTATGAATCAAGTTAAACTCATTACCATTTCAAAACGATTTGAATCTCGCACATAACTTTGCTAATATCGACCCAATTCTTGGTGTATATTGCCTAGCCTGACTTAGCTAACCTTACATGAAACCATCTTTTGTTCAACTAATTTCCCTCGTGACATTTTACAAAATATATAGACTTATTGTATGGAACATCCCGCGGAACATTGAGAGAGAGCGCACCAATAATATCGATTGCGGAAACAACATTTAGTACGAAACCATCAGAGTTAAAGAATTAAATCAAAGTCCAAGGACGTAAAGCCGTGCTCTGATACAGTTATGTCACGTCCCTGTTTCGCAGAACCGATCATCCTCGCTAAGGCATGATGTCGCACGAGCCTAGGTTGCACTCACGCAAGACAGGTTTCATAAAGGCCGATTACAACAGCTTACGACGAAGTCGTCGCATAGAAGTTGAATAACCAAAGACAACACAAGTATTCGAACAAAATAAAGTCTTTTTATTGATAATGAAAGTAAGATTACAAAGGCATGAAGCAAAGATTTACAATTCACTTAGGCTCATAATCTTTCTGAATACATTCGCTCAGCTCTCTCTTCTTTCAATTACAGTCGCTCATGTTCGAAGGCTTACAATTTTATGGATGCATCAAAGGTGATGTTCATACATTATGTCCCGTATAGGTGAAGTCTTCAACGCGGTCGCACGCCTCGAAACACCAAGGAACTGCATGCCTCAGCGCGTCCAAGCGAGCTCCACCTCGACGAGCAAATACATGTAACCTGTACATGAAAACTGTTGGGTGGTCAATACACAACCGTACTGGTGGTATGAGCTCCTCGCCCATCCATAAAAAACCAACACATTCATTTAGTGAGTGCAACTATTCCTTTGATTGTCTTTCTATTCTTGCCTTAGGATCAATTTTATTACTTAGACTCCTGGCCTATTCGTGTTCAATATCATGGTCGTCCTCTAAAATATTATAACCATACTACTAAACTCATTGTACAAACATCATGGTCGTGCCATAATGTCCATTCGTGTATCATCATCGAGGTCGTGCCTCGCAACATGGTGTATCTTTACTTAATACTTGTCCTACGACCTTTACCCTATTTTGCCTCCGAAAATGGCTTAATCATAGACTCGCATTTTGTCTCTGGAAATGGCTTGATCATAAACTCGTGAACTTAGTATTCTTTTACCCATTTCGTCTCCGAAAATAGCTTGGTCATAAACTCATGAACTTAGTGTCAATGACTCAATTCACGATATTATGTCTCATGCTTAAGTACGTGTTTCTGTTACAGCCAAATCTTAGGCTCAACGTTGTGTTGCATACCGTGTGTACATTTTTTGACTTATTTGTACTGTGCATACACTCCTTGACTTATTTGTGTCGTGTATACACTTTTTGACTCAATTTAAGACATGCACGCGGATCGTCGCTAATATGCCGACTCATCTATATGAAAGGGTCACTAGCATCACAAGCTATCTTAGACAATAGTCGAACTTAGACGGCTACCCTTTCAGTACAGGTAGCGAGCCCCATTAAAAGTTTTTGAATAATCCATCTGAGTGTTGTACGCCAACACGACTATTTTCTTTTGCTACGCCTAGGATCGAAGTCAGTACCATCTCCAGGCACAGTTCGAGGAGCCGTTTGTTGTGCACAAGTTGTCTAATGACCATACAAGACTCAACTCAATTATCGTCCTACACAGTCATACTCCATCAACGTATTTTCATACTTTTCTTTCCTTTCTGCAGCACCCATTGTTTTAGGGATTGCCTCGACGTATGCCCATTATTTCAGGGAGCCTTGGCGTGCTACAATTCTGAGAACTTTTTATGTTACCATGCCTTTGACTCACTCAGGAATGACTACTTTTGAGCCTCTTGCATATTCAAATTGAACAAATCGTGTTCCTTGTCGTACCACAAATCAAGTCATACTCTATATGACAAGCCCTTGAAACCATAGAATCGTGGAAATAAAATCGTAGGGCCGTGCCTACCCAGTCAAGCAAATTGATAATCTTTGTGTCAACATCAGAACGCTACTTTTGCCCAAGTCGTGGAATCGAAAGATCAAGTGCCAATTTGAAAACCCAGCATGATGTCCTTATCTAAGCGTTAACATTCCATATTTTCCATGTTCTACTCAATCTAACTCAGAGTGGGATTATTCTCTTTAACTATGCGGGTTCGTCTCTTTTATTAGCATACCTACTCAGTGAAATAAAAAACAACCAATTATTAGTGTGAAGGCCAAGCCGAGGCAAGTTCACCGAAGCCATCCACCTGAGCGAGGAGTTGCCTCGACCGAGCAGGACTTCAAGCAAGTTGTTGCATGGCTAAGTCCAAACGTTGTTGCGTTTCGATCCCTCCGGTTGAACTGAGCCGGACGGGGCATTACATCCTTCTCCCGCGTCGAGACCTTCCCCCCACTCCCCTTATGGCCCCAATCCCATCTGGCATACAAAAACTTCTTTCTCACTAACCTCCCTATAACTCATCTTTACAGCTCTCTTCATCTTTACCTTTGGTTTTAATTCCTTTTCATGTTGCAAGAAAGGGCTCTGGATCGTTGCCAATCTGCACCTAACTGTTGTCGAGCTACTTTAGATCGGGAAAAAATGCACATATATAAGGTATTTTATTCTTTGCATGCCAATTGTTTGTTGTAATGTCAAAAATGCACAAAGTTTTCACAAGCATTGATTTGTTCCCATTTGCCAACTGTTTGTCAATGTTTATGATTTATGAAATGTTGTGGGGATCCGGACTAGGAGCAATCTTTCTCTGTACATGGATTTTCCAAGTTTTCAAATGTTGACATGTTGTTCTGGGGAGCAATATTTCTTTGTAGGAACAAAATTTTCAAATGTTGACATACAGGAACAAACACACACATATTTCTTAATAAAGAAACATAACTGTGAAGAATTTGCATTCTAGTTATATATTATTGATTTGTTGACATATATGAACAAACACACACAGATTTTTCATGTCCTATTTACGATCTCACTCTATTTTGCATATTCAATTTGAATCCACAAGGTTCTAAATTACATCTAAGAAATTATTTAGCCTGACTTCATAAAAACAATATATAGTCAGTCATATGCAAACTGTTCTTTAAGTCATGTCAACTATACAAAACATATTTGAAATTTAAAATTTATAGACTACCATTTTTTATTCACAAAAGTTACGTCTCTGTTTGATACTTATTTTATGTATGATACTTATTTTATGTCTCTGTTTGAACCTACATATATTTTTCAATCACAAAATTTGCATCTCTATAGTAAATGTTCCTACATATAAGCTGATTTAAATTATTATTTTCATGTAGTTTGTAATGGAAAATCTGAAGAAAAGCAAGGAATTTTTTTTTGTACTTCAAATCGAGAGGTGGAGGAGAATCATCAACAAATACCACAAATATGACACATAGTATTGATATTCCTATACTTCCTACAGAACCTGGACCCCATGCCAATGTTCAACGAGTTGTAATCGATGATACTCAGATTACGTATTTCTATATGGAAGCATCTGGTTAATCAACATGATGAAATTAGACATGCTTATATTTAAATGGGGCCTTTTCAACCTATATTGAGTGAGTATCCTTGGTCTCATTATGGAAATCAACATCGTCGATTTCGACAATCCTGGTTCAAACAATTCCTTGGATAGAATATTCACCTTCGAAGGATGCGTTATTTTGTTTTCCTTGTTTTCACTTTAAAAAAGATAAACCTTTGCATCCTACATTTACTCTTGATAGCTTTAAAATTTGGAAAAGAGTGAATGAAGGGATTAGATGCCCTTTGTTGGTGCATGTGGGAGGTCCTACTTCGCTACATAATAATGTTACAAATTCTATTAAGACGTTAATGGATGTAACTCATCATATAGATAAGATGATAGATGAGATGATAGATGCACAAAGTTCCGAAGAAATTAAGAAAAATCGAGCTCGTCTTAAGCAACAACTAAGAATGTTCATTGGCTTACATTATAAGTATGTGCATTAAGAGGTCATGATGAACCATTGCATTTCGATAATCGTGGCAACTTATATAGCTGATAACTCTTATGGGAGAATTGAATGTTTAGATTGTTGAAGTTGTTTTAGAGAAAGCTCCTGGAAATGCAAAGTATACCTCACATAAAATTCAAAAAAGATTTTGCATATCCTTGCTAATAAAGTGAGGGAAAAAATTCGTACTGAAGTTGGGGATGCCAAATTTTGTATTCTGATTGATGAAGCGAATGATGTTTCTAATAAATAACCACTACTAAAATAAGGCAAATTAGCGACGTCATTATACGTCGCTAATAATGGAAAATACGTCGCTAATCTTAATTAGCGACGACTTTAGCGACGGAAAATGAACGTCGCTTTTAAGCTAGTCGCAGAAGGCACATTCGTCGCCCTACGTCGCTATTTGCGACGTCAACGTCGTGTCGCTGGGTCATCGTAAAGTTAGCGACGAAGAGCGACGAAAATGTTACGTCGCAAACTTAGTGACGTCGGGCGACAACTTAGCGACGTTTTGTTCTATTTACGTGATGACGTGGCAAGCCTGCCACGTCAGCAATGTTGCGACGTACAACGACGTAACACCGCTAATCAGCGACATATAGCGACGTCCATTTCCCATCGCTATCCGTCGCTATACGTCACAGAATAATAAAAAAATATTTAAAAAAATAAAATGTGTATTTTTGTTATGCTGTGTCTGTGTTTACAGTGTGTGTGAAGTGCAGTGTTCGAACCATCGACAGTTTCGCTTACTGTTCCATGTTTTTTCTTTGATAAAAAGAGCAACAGTTCAGGGTGCACTTCTCAGAGCTTCACGTCCTTCACCTTCTCGGGATCCTGTACGACGTCCCGAGAGAGTGAAGGATGTGAAAATGAAGCTCTCAGAAGTACACCCTGAACAGTTGCTCTTTCTGTCCAAGATAAAACATACAAAAGTAATCGAAACTATCGATGGTTCCGAACACTGCATTTCACATATACTGTAAACACAGACACACATCATCACAAAAATACACATTATATTTTTTTAAAATTTGGGCAGCACCTCCTTTGTATATCAGATCATCGCTTATAACCCAGCGTAGGTATATTTTTATCCCCGTCGCAGATATCACAAAGTAAATATCACAAAGTAAATATCACAATGAAAATACCAACAAAGTAAATATTACAAAGTAAATATCCAATAAACTATACTTCACAGACACACATCATCACAAACATCCAATAGAGTCAAATAAAAATGGGAGATGATAAAAAGTCTCCTACCAAGTGTATAAACAAAAGTGTACCAATAAACAATTTGCCCATAGGGCCAATACATACAACTCATAAAAAAATGTCGCTACCACTTTTCTAGCTTGAGGGTATTTTAGTCATTTTTAAAATTTTGGGATTTATTTGGAATTATTAGTATTAATTATATTTATTAGAATTTTGAAGTGATTTTAGTATATTTGATTGGTGCTAGTTTTGACTTTAACTCATGTTGACTTAGGAGACTGTCCTAGAGGCTAACCTAGGTCATGACTATTTGGATAGGTTAAGAAACCCTAGCTTGACCTAAGTTAGAGACATCAAATCCATTAGAATTATTTTTGGGAAATTAAGAATTTATTTGAATAGAAAATGGCTTGTGATTTCATAAGTCATGATTAGTGATTTTGGCCTATGGAAGCCCATAGATCACTATTGGAACCCAAACCCTAGCCCATTCCAGCCCATGGCCGGCCACTTTAGGTCATTCCCACCTATTTAATCCCTCCTAGAAATTAGGACTAGCCTCCCTTTAGAATCATTTGCTAGTTTGGAAAGAGGTGAGTCTCCATCTTCATTAAATCCTAGAAAATCTATTTCAATTCCTTTTCCACCCAAATCAATTGCATTAGGTTTTAAAATTAGTCTACTTGCTGTTGGTATTGAGTAATTTCAGGGAAGAATCAATTTGAAGGAGCTTGGTGGCTTGAGGAACCACTTTCATTTGGAGATTTTTGAGCCTTTGCACATCAATAGGTAAATTCTAAAATACACCATATAATTGCTGTTTTATTGCATATCAAGGATGCCCTAGGCCTACCCTAGCTATAGGACTAGCTAACCCTAGGGTTCGAGTCCTATACGTGTCTGTATCGGACACGTATCAGTTCATGACTGTAGGTGTTTGACGAAATGCCCCAAAGGGCATTTCGATCTAATTTCTGGAATGTAATTGAATAGAAAATTATGTTTTGACCTCGCTTAGGGGTTTCTTGTGTTCTGAGCACGTTTTGGTCTGGTGTCGAGTCGCTACGGACACGGGAACACGCGGTGCCCACACGCGCGCGCGCGCAGACCTGTTCCCTTGCTGCTCGGGTGTGTTTGCACTGTGCACATGCCACGTCGACACGTGGAACTTGACACACGTGTTGTACTCGTGACTGACACGAGGTTCCTAGGGTTTCTCGAACTCTCGTGTCGTGTCGGACACGATATCACGTGTGCACGAGTAGTGCACTGTGCGTGTATCAGTGTCATTGGGTTCTCTGTGTTTCAATTTAGTTTTGTTAGTTTAAATAGTGTTTTTATTGGCTAATTTGATCCTAATTATAATGTATAATCTATATGAATTTAGTTTACATGATTAGTTAGGTTTTTGATGCGGAATTGGTTTCGAATTGGGGAATGACTGCATGTTACTGACACCATATCCTGATACCTTAAATTTCAGGTTCCTAAACCATTTAATTCCAGTTATTTGTTTGTTTCTCACTGTTAAATACCCTGCCACATGTTTGGCTGTTATGTTAGCTTAGTATTTCATTCGAATTTGGGCTTTTGATTTGTAAATGGGATTTTGAATATGTGTTGGATTTCGAAATGGGAAAGAACTGATTTTGCTTCATTATAACTGTCCATTAATGAACTAAATTAGAATGGCCATTTAATGTGAATTCTCATGCATGTATTAGTGTCTTTTTGTGTTTGAATTCGAATGATGGTGGGAGTGTCATTTTTCTATCAACTGTTCATGTAAACTGTCAATGTTGAGTTCATTTGAACTGTCAATAGTTCATTCTTAACAATGATTAAACCATCCCTTAGTGAACTGTATTAAATGTTTGATTCAATGCAATAACCTTTCCATTTTTCCTGAATACCTGAACCGAAATTGGTTCCTTCTTACTGTTAACTGAGATTGTAATCTCTGAGATCCTGGACTGTTTTCCCTGTTCTATTCCTATTGCACACAAATATGTATACACTATTTATATTTTCAGTTTCACCATTTTTTGTATTGAACTGAATTTAACTGGGTTATTCTTTGGTTAACTTTATATGTAGATGAGAATTAATTCCTAAGGAACTACCTATAACCTGGTAATTGATACTCTGAAACCTGAAACTGAAATTGGTTCCCATTTCCCTTTTTCAAACTGAACTGTAATGAATGATTGTTTCCTTTCCTATTTTTAACTGAATTTCACTGATTTCTTTAACCTGAGAAGTATTCACTGATTTCCCATTTGACACATGTACGCTGATCACTGTTCCAGGTTTTGTATTCCCAGTTTTTCCCTAATTGCCACTGTTTCCTGTTTCCAGGAATTCTATACTATCATGTATCTCTCTACACACTCTTGTCACTCAGGACACACACACACACTTGAACATACATGTGTTTCCCCTTTCTCTATACATATGTATATATATATGTATTGAGATATATATATATATATAGGTATCATATATATATATGAGTGTGCTTACTATTATATATTAGATAATATATGTATGTTTGTATGGTATGCATATAGTAACCTATAGGCTAATGTGTATTTCTATGTTATATTATATAATACATCAATATGTGTATTCTATATTAGAGTGTATTACATTTTTGATAAATGATTTGACTTGTGTAGATGTGATTATAGGTTGGTTAGGGCATGGTATTGCCTAGTGAGCCTAGATTAGACTTGTTAGACCTAGAATAGACTAGTTAGACTAGTATAGACTTGTTTGACTTAGGTTTGACCTAGTTGACCTAGTTTGACTTCTAGGGTTGACCAGAGTTGACCAAGAGTTGACTTTGGCCTAGATTGACCTAGAATCATGTAGAATACATTGATTTGTATCTTATTATCATTGTAGACTCATAGTGACTTGTACTGTTCTATAGGAGACAGACACCACTCCTCGGACAGTAGATATTCTTCAAATTCTCAGGTTACATATGAGTACATTCTCTGATCATTTCATATCCTGCATTAGGAGTATTTTTTTTGCTTTAGATTACTTTACATGATGCTGACACGTTGGAAGCACAGATTAGTACTATATGGATCTTGTTGTGCGATGTTATCCCCTTAGCGGATACATCGGATATTCATGTTCGTGTACTTTATTGTGAACATCGTGTACTCCTTGTATTTGTGACATTCGTGTACGAAATGTGTGAATCGTGTATAATCATGTATTCACATGACCTTCGTGTACAATAACATAACTTAACTAGATCCTTGTGTATTGATTGGGGCGGGGGAGTAGAAGTGGTTATGTATTCAATCCAGTAGATTACTCGTGTACAACCTCTGTAGATTACTCGTGTACAACATCGTGCCGTTTACATAACCATCTTGTGCTCTGAATCACTAGCACTGTTAGTTCTCTATATACTGTAGCTATTTACTTACAGTCTCTCTCTTTTTATCATGTTATTCTTTCAGTATCTTGTATCTTACTCTCTAGCATGATTATATATCCTGACCTGCTATGATTTGTTGAGATGTACTGTGCTCGCTCCTGTCCTGACTGGACCTGTTGAAAATTTTACAGAGGACGAGGCTGAGGCGTTCTGCCCTACCCACTACGGTGCTACACTAGATGAGTGTTTGGACTTGGACCAGCAGCAGGATCCACTAGCAGTAGATGACACTCCCTTAGATTAGGATGTCTTTACTTTTATGGATCACTGTATATAGATTCTGAGATTTAGGATATGTACTTATTTTAGACACTTAGAATTCTGGTTGTACCTCTGTGGTTTATTCTGTTCTGGATATTATCTATCATTCTATCTACCTTTATCCTGTTCTACCTTAGTTGTGATTGAGATATATTCTGTTATGTCACCCCCATTCGGGGAGTATAACTGTTTATTACCTTAAACTGTTAGATGTTGTGACCTAGAACAGCGTTCTACCACCGACACTGCGGCGTAGGCTGGACGTACCCACGTCTCGTGCCCTTACTCTAGGGTACGGGTCGTGACACGTAATCAATAAAATCACTGAGGACCCCTGCCGCGCATCTGGGATAGCATGTACTCATACTGCTCCTGTGTGAGCTGCACCGTAGGGACAGTAGGAGGCAGTACAACGTCTGGAGTCGGCGTCGTCGATGGACCGGGAGGACGTATCTGCTCCAGCTCTCGCAGTCGATCACCATGCGCAGCAAGGGTACTCACCATCCTCTGAGTACTCTCCTCAAGAGAAGTATGTAGCTGGGTGAGTGAGGCAGCCACGGTCCTCTGCGATCCCTCCAGCTCGACCTGTCCACGCTCTGTGTGCTGCTTAGACTCGGTGAGCGTGTGCAAGCTGGCAGCTGTAGCCTGTTGCAGACTCATCAACTCCTGTATACTGCGCTCGATCGTATCAAATCGTCCGGTGATCATCGGATCGTCGGATCGTCGCTCTGCCCCAGCTGCCTTAGAAATCTGCTGCTGCAACTCGCGACGCAGCTCGTGGAGCTGTCTGCACACATCCTGTGCTCGTGATGACACCTGCGAAGCTGGAGACTGCGCACTGATAGAGGGGGCCCGGGATGACTCTGAAGCCAAATAGGCGCCGTAGGATTCCGTACCGTAGTACGTACCCTTCTGAAGACCGCCAACGGCGGTCATACAGAGCTCGTCCGGCGATGAAGCTGTAGGCGGCTGGAAGGAAGTACCAGCCCCTCCCTCTGCTGGCGCACTAGCAGCAGCAGCCGCCTCCTCTTGTAGCCGATCAAACTCGGCCTAGAACAATGTTTGCTAACATATAAGTGTTTGCTAGAGTCTATATTGATATCTATTTTCCTGTTTTCTAAATTATAGTAAATTAATATAAAGAATAGAATGTACATATGCCTGCGTTGCCCTCTCGTCAATGAACTCTCCAGCCCTCCGATGGGTGACCAGGAAGACGGTCACCATGTTGGGGTCCTCACCCTTTTTTACCTGTTGAAATATATTATCTATTATTAGTATTAAACATTCTATCCAACTATATATAAAATAATGTCCGTCATAGAAAACGTACCAGACGACGAAAATGCTCTGTCATCGGAATGGAGCCACCATACCACTTACCAGCGCTCGACCACGCCACCTTGGCCTTGTCAGACCGCTCTTGGTACCTGGGCTCGCCGAATCTAGCCTTCATCGCAGTCCACTGCTCTGGCGTGATCCAACCATGGATCGACTTTTCGGAGCGATCACGAGACTTCTGGTCGTGGATCGCATCACGGATGAGCTTGCCTGCGACGACAGAAAATTGGCCCTCGATCTTCGCCGCCCGGTGTGGTAGATAGAAATAGGTCCTCTACAAGAAGTAAAATAGAAAAGATGTATAATATACACAAATGATTATTAAAATTTAAAAATAAACAAATTTTTTACCTTGAAGTGGGCGAACCAAAAGGCCTTCCTATCTGCAGGAGCATCTGAGTAGTTAATCCAAGGCCCACCATAGTTCTGCCTCAGAAATACCCCCAGCTGTCTCTGTACTGCAGGAGGCCGATATCTATACAATAATAATTTTCATGAATATATATGTACATATAATCATTTGAGAAATATATATTAACTAATTAACTTACTTCGTAGGCCCGTCCGTCCAAATCTCCATACGCGTCTCATCCGGGAGAGCGCATGGAGGGTCGCTCTCACCTCCTGCCTGGGCAGGATCAGTCTGATCGTCGTCCTCCATATGCTCGGTATCGGCTCCCCCCATGGAGCCGTCGGAAGGAGGAATGCTGGACGCGGGATCAGGGATGCTGGACGCGGGATCAGGAATACTGGATGCAGGATCAGGAACACTGGACGACGAGGGAGGAGTCGCCAACCTGCGGGAACTGCCCTATCCCGATAATGGACCGGGAACAGAACGGTACAATAGCGTACTCGGAGATGAGGATGAGGGTACGGAATCTCCATCCCCAGCCCGAGGCAGACGGGACTGCCTAATATAAAATCTTTCGCGTCGTCCAGATGGTCTAGTCATACCTGATAATAACATATGACAATAAAACAAAAATACATATTTATATGATAGACATCACAGATTTTTGAAAAATATCATAGTCACATATAAAAGTGTCACTAAAGTGTCACTAAAGTGTCAAATATGATGATAAAACAAACGTACAGATTTAATCCTCTTCTGAAAATTTATCTAGTTCGTTTAGCTCATCATCATCATCATCATCTTCTTCTTCTTCTTCCTCCTCTACATCTTCACTTTCATCTGCATCTTCCTCTTCAGATAATTCTACTTCTTCTACACAATTAGATGTGTAATGAGGAACTTCCGTCGTGTCCACTTCTATAATATTTGTTACAAGAGGTAGTTCATCCTCTTGATAAGCTATATCGTCAACCTCAAAGGTATTTCTAGCTTTGGTCTTGCATACTGCCCACCAGTCCGACCTTGTTGTTCCCCGTTTAGGATAACTTATGAAGTACACGAGCTGAGCCTGACTTGATAGGACAGATGGTTCATAGGCTTGATATCGACGCCGATAGTTTATATCCACAAGACCGTGCTTGTCTACTTTCCAACCTTGACCTTCAATCGGATTGAACCAATCACACCTGAATAACAAAATCTTAGCAGGCTCTATTCCATAACTATATGTTAGCTCCACGATCTCCCGTAGCACGCTATAGAAATCGTTGCCCGCATCAACATCTTTGTAGTTCGAATATCTGATACACAAACAGCTGTTTTTGGTGGAGTCGAGATCCACAAAGTTGTCTCTGATCGGGCAAGTTGTTGACTTGAACCTAAACCCATTAACACAGTAGCTTGGCCATATTTTTGCAGCATAAATTGGTCCCTTGGCTAGCGTTCGAATAGACTCATTCTCAAGTCTTGCGTATGGACGATCGACCTAAATACCACGAAAAAAGAAATTAAGCTCATTCTCAATCAAGTACATATACAGAAAGGTAATTACAGAGTTCTCAAGTCTTACATATGCACTCAACCATGATGGAAAATAACGCCTCATTTCTTGTTCTAGTTCTTCTTCTGTTATGTGTGGCCTACCTGACCTCACATCATCATTAAATATGCTGAAAACAACATCGTTCAATTAATGTAATAATATAATAATCAACACTATTAAAATAATGTTGACGTATTAATTACTTACCACTCCAGTTTCTCTACTTCCTCCTCATCGCAGTTGAGTAATACATACACCTGAGCATCCCTTAGCTCATCATCGTTCAGATATCTCTTCTTCATTTTACCCGATGGCTTTCCTGGAGCATTGAATACCTTCAGTATTATGTCATTACATTCATGAACTCCGTCGTCATTTCTGGAAGCTCTCGTTCTATTAGTTGCAACATGAGGCTTGAAATACATCGAACAAAAGTTTGTAATCTCCTCGAGAACATAGGCTTCATAAATAGAACCCTCGACCCGTGCCTTATTTTTTACCTTTTTTTAGGTGATTCAAATGTCGCTCGAACGGGTACATCCATCGATATTCGACGGGTCCACCAACACGTGCCTCATAGGATAGATGAATCAGCAAATGCTCCATAGAGTCAAAAAATCCAGGAGAAAACACCCTCTCTAGCTTGCACAGTGTTACCGCAATGTCCTTCTCTTGCTTTTTTAGACGATCAACGAGCAATTTTTTAGAACAAAGATCCCTGAAGAATATGCTAAGCTCCGTCAATGGATCCCAAATTGCCTGTGGTAAGAATTCCCAAAATGCAATCGGAATTAACCTCTCCATGAATACGTGACAGTCGTGGCTCTTCATACCCGTCAATTTATTTTCCTTTGGATCGACACATCTTCTCAGATTTGACACATATCCGTCTGGAAATTTTAGGCCCTGGATCTACCGACAAAGTCTCACTTTATCCTCCTTGTCCAGCGAGAAAATTGACTTCGACAGGAACTGTTTTCCATTCCGCTCTATCAAATGCAACGCAGGGCGTTTGCATATTTCTTCTAAGTCCAACCTGGCCTTGGGATTGTCTTTCGTTTTTTTCTTTAAGTCCATCACAGTATTAATTATGTTATCAAAAACATTCTTCTCAATATGCATGACATCAAGATTATGTCTGATCAGATTGGTACTCCAGTATGGCAGATCCTAGAATATGCTCCTCTTTGTCCAGTTATGATCTCTACCAAATCCATCGCACTTGTATCCAGTTGTAGGATCTTCGATAGCACTTGGAAAATCTCTAACCTCCTCCCATATCGTAGCTTCACACCACCTTGGCGGTGGATCACCCTTCTCTATAACGCCGGTACGGAATGCATTCATGTTCCTTCTGAACGGATGATCTTTTGGCAGAAATTGTCGATCACAATCAAAGAAGTACAGTTTTCCTCCGTATTTCAAGCGGAAAGCCTTACTACGGTCCATGCAATACGAACATGAGAGACGGTCATGAGTGCTCCATCCAGATAACATTCTATAGGCCGAAAAGTCGTTGATGGTCCACATAAGGGTTGCCTTCATCTGAAAATTCTGCTTCCTGGAAACATCGTACGTGTTAGCGCCTACTTCCCTTAGCTAATTGAACTCATCTATCAAAGGCTGTAAGTACATATCAATGTTCCTCTTGGGATTGTTCGGACCAGAAATTATAACGGTTAGAAACATGTACTGAGTCTTCATGCACATCCAAGGCGGTAGATTTTACGGAGTGACAATTACAGGCCAGCACGAATACTGGGATCCCGAAAGACCAAAAGGAGTAAAACCGTCAGAAGATGGCCCCAACCTGACATTACGCGGATCTGAAGCAAAATCAGGATACACTCGATCAAAGTGCTTCCATGCTTCTCCATCGGATGGGTGATCCAACACTCCTTCAATCTGTTCTCGCATGTGCCAACTCATATTTTCGACCGTCTCTTTCACCATAAATAATCTTTGCAACCGCGGCGTTAAAGGCAAGTAGTGCATTGAATCGGTAAGTCTTCTTGCACCGGTAGACCTTCCTGTACTAGTTGTCTTATAGCGATCATCACCACAAAATCTGCACACATCTGCGTCCTTGTCGTCTTTGTAGTACAACATGCACCCATTACGACAAGAATCGATTTTCTCGTATCCTATCCAGAGCGATCTCACCATCCTCTTAGAGCGATAGAAGTCTTTAGGTAACTTAGCACCCGCCGGCAAGATCTCTATAATCAACTCCAATACTCGGTTGTAGCATTCTTGCGACATGTTAAAATCTGACTTAATGCTCAACAGTCTTGTAACCACCTCCAACGGTGAATGATCCTCACAACCAGGATACAATGGAGTCCTTGCATTCTCCAGCAACTCCATGAACTTTACAGCATCGACATTCGGTGCCTCCTCAGCTGCATCATGAACGAAACTAGGCCCCGCAGCGTCAAAAACCATGTTCATGCACCCGTCGTCGTATGCATGATTATCTGAACCAAAATTAGGTCCCATATGCATATACGGCTCAACATAAGGCTCCGGCTCTGATGCTAAAGACATAAGTTCTTCGTGTGCGGTCCACTGATAGTAATTAGGCGTAAAATCCCTCGAGTACAAATGATATGTCACTTCCACTTCTGGATAATATTTCACGTTATAACATTTCACACACGGACACTTAATTTTGGTGCCGTCCATGTACTGAGGGAACGCCTTAGCAAACTGCAGGAACAGTTCTACTCCCGCTATATAATCATCCCACATACCACACATATCATCAGGATGACGATTGTACATCCATGAACGATTCCGCAAGTAGTAATTTATATCCATTTGGAAATAATTCTGTAAAGATGGACACACATTATCTAATAGGCACAAATTCGTATATTATGTCTTATTAAGGGACACACATTAGTAGCGGACAGTTACTAATAACCATGCTATATCGCACATAAGTTCTTGTGCATCCAACGTGTACACATACGCTATCGATTCTTACTGATGCCAATCTCATTCAGACACACTAGATTCGTTTTGATATCGCCAGGGTCAAGTTGAAAATTGTCTTAATTAACATCAATTTTCTTGTGCATCCTAACATCTATCTCTAACACATATATAGGAACTAGCCGCTGCCGCTGCCTATTGTACTAACATACTGTTAGTATCCCTCTATGAATTGGAATATGTGATACATGTATTTATCTTCAAGAATTAAACATATGCAATTACCTATCACATATATATTCCTTCATTTGTATATAGTGAGACACACATCTCTCCATGAGTTGTGGCCAAGGTAAGCTACTGTCCTGCTGCCTTCATGGCTTCTGAACTCTACTACACTAATCTAACACTCACACCAACACTCACATGAACCTAGACTAACATTCTATTATCTGATACCATATTATCCTGATATGCATATCCCTTACTGACATCCTAACATACAAGGATACCAAACTTATTAATACTCAAGTGGGTATCTCAAAAACTCCCTATTCACCTATGGTTACAACCCATACCCTAAACTCTGATACAACTAACTAAGTGACCCCAAGCCTCTGATACATACTAGACACCCTATAGATTAGACCCTCTAATACATGATACTAAGGCTAACCCCCATGCCTATGGCCTAGTGTCACGAGTCAATGGCCACTTGGGCAATCACCAAAAAGGAGGGTGTTTCCTTCTACTGTCACTGCTCTGTGGCAGAGCCAAGGGCAATGCAGTAGCCAAAGCAAACTCTACTTTTCTTTGCCTCATGCCTATTGTCTGCAGTGCCTAGCCAAGGCCACTGCTTTGTGGCTACTAGCAAATGCAAGGCAAATGCCTAAGCCAAAATCTGTCAAGACAAACCATACCAACCCAAGCACTGCAGGCCACACATGCATATGGTTTCCTATAAACTAACCCATCTAAACACCTGCACTTGACCATGGGGCACTCTCCTGTGCATCCAATGCACAGGTCTAATGGCCCCTAAACCTGTCACACCCCATCTTGCCATTAAGTTGCTGCCTATTAACACAGGTAACTCTCATATACATTCACACTTCTCACACTCTCTTTCTCTGTGATACATGTATTTGTTACATCTGTTACATCCGCTGCCGCTGCCGCTTCCTATTGCACTAACAGTATGTTAGTATCCCTCTACTAATCCTATTGGACATAAACCCATCCTAGCCACTCTCGGAATTTCTCCATGGGTGATATCAAACCCATCCTAACTTCCTAATGAGGACTCAAAAGAGCCTCAAAATCGAACCTATGGATTCAAAACACACACAATAGCTGTGTGTGTGTGTCCATGTGTGTCTGTCTGTGTGTATGTGTGTCCGTGTGTGTGTGTGTCCGTGTGTGTGTGTCCGTGTGTCCGTGTGTGTGTGTGTGTGTGTGTGTGTGTGTGTGGGAGAGAAGGAGGAGGAGGAGGAGTGTTAGGGTTTACTAGAGAGAAGGAGGAGCAGCTCGGATTGGGGGAGGATGAGCTCGAGGAGGAGGAGCTCGGCGGGGAGGAAGGAGTCGCCGGAGGAGGAGGGAATCACCGGGGGGGGGGAGGGAGTCGCCGGAGGGGGGAGGGAGTCGCCGAGAGCTCCGTACAAAATATGAAATTTTCGAGTGAGGGGGAAAAAGAAAACAATCCCGTGCCCTAAGTAAAAACATTAGCGACGTCAACAGTCGATGTTGCTAAATGTCGCAAACTTTTAATATATGGCAACATATTTTAATAATATGTCGCTGAACGTCGCAGAATAGCGACGTCATTTATCTACTGTCGTTGAACGTCGCTATTCAGCGACGATTTGCGATGTCAATAGAAGGGCGTCGCTATATTACATATTTAGCGACGGTATTTTGTTCCGTCGCTAAACAACGTCGTTAATATAGCATATTTTAGTAGTGAACAGATGGCTATTATCTTGAGGTTCGTTGATGTTTATGGAATCTTACAAAAAATGTTTCTTTACAATTGTGCATGTTTCAGATACTACCGCTTCAACACTGAATAAAGAAATATCAGAAGTCCTCACCCGATGTGGCTTGTATATTCGTTATTTGATAGGTCAAGAGTATGATGGAGCTAGTAATATGCTTGGTGCGTTGAATGGACTACAAGGTTTATTTCTAAGAGATTGTACATATGCATATAATATTTACTGTTTTGCTCATCGATTATAACTTGCATTAGTTGCAACTACAGAGAATGAGGCTTCTATCTGGCAATTATTTTCAAAATTGACATGCATTATCACTCTTGTTAATGCTTCTCATAAACGACACACTGAGCTACAATCTGCTGAAGCGATTAATGTTGCATGTATGATAGGTACGGGTGAACATGAGACTGGTAGAGGTGTTAATCAGATGACTACTTTGCATTGAGCTAGAAGTGCTCGTTGGAGCTAACATTTTGATTTTATTTGCAACATAATAGATATGTATGGTGCAACAGATAATGTGCTTGAATGTATAGTCGATGAAGGATCTTCAAACTCTATCCGCGGGAAGTTGGTGGTTCTTTAATCGTGATAAAGTCTTTAGATTTTATGTTCATATTTCATCTTATGCATAAAATTATGGGCATCACAAATATGCTTAGTTGAGAGTTGCAGCACAAATCTCTTGACATTTTGAATGTGTCCTCGACAAAATCGTTGCTTCTAATCTACGAAAAGATGGTTTTAATATTCTTCTTGAGCAAGTGGAATCAGTTTGTAGAGAGTACGATATTGATATACCTAATCTGAATGCTAGCTACAAAGTACATTAATGTCACCATCAAGTAGATCAAATCACAATTGAGCATCATTATCACTTTGATAATTTCAATTCTGCAATAGATCTTCAGTTGGAATAGTTAAATAGAAGATTCAATGAACGGGCGATAGGACTTCTTATTCTTAGCTCTACTTTGGAGCCTAATAATAACTTTGGATCATTTAATGTTGTTCATGTTTGCAGACTTGCTGAGAAGTTTTATCCTGACGATTTCAGCAGCCAAGAAATGCATTATTTAAAAAGCAAGTTGGAGCACTATAAAGTTGATATACTGAACCACACAAAATTTCAGAATATGATCACAATTACTGAATTATGTCGTGGGTTAGCAGAAACAAATAAAGCAAAATCTTACAATTTAATAGACAGGTTGATTCGACTCGTTTTGACTTCGTCCGCTTCTACGACAACTACTGAACGAGCGTTTCTACGACAACCTTTCAATGGTTATCTTCATCGAAAGAGAGATCTCAAAAACTACATATTCAAATTCGATAATGTATGAATTTTATTCTTCAAAGAATCGAAGAGTCCAGCTTCAATATAGAGCATCTTTCTTGTATGCACAATTAATCCTTTTTTCAATATCATACAAGAACGTTTTGATTCGTTGACGTTGTGTTATATATGGCCAATTTTTTTGTACCAAGTATAAAATATTTTTAGTTTAGCCCAGGGCTGCTTGAATTCCTAGTTCCGCCCTTAGTTATGCAGGGATGGGATCAGCGCCGAAGGAGGTCACGCGAGTCGGGCATTGGATGTCTTCGCCATGGCGTGCTTTAGGCATCCATGGGTGTCATACCGGTATATTCTTTCACGACATCAAGGAGATGAACGGTGGTATTCGTAAGTGTTGGAACCTTGAGCACCTCTAGGGGGGTGAATAGAATACGCGTGTGCAGCAGAATAAAAATTACCAAATTAAAAAATATATGTATAAGCAGTGTCACAAATAATAAGTTTTAGGTAGATGATAACAAACAATGTACAAATTAAATGCGTAATGTAAAGAGCATCAGAAAAATAAACTCATGACAAAATGATGTATACTGGTTTTTCTCTAAGAGGACCAGTCCAGTCTCGAGTACTCTTACTCGATGTTAATCCTGTTGGCCCATTGGTTAATGATCACACCTGATTTTGATAATCAACGTCAACTTTGGTTGATACGCAAAATATACATACTGCTAGAGGATTACAGGTTTCAGATGAGAAGAACGTCTACATCCTACCGCTTCAATGTATAGACATCGCATCGTTATCAAGAACCAAAATTGCACTAGAATCAAGATCAAGATTTTTATATTTTCTTCTATATTTTCAATTTTATTGAGTCTAGAAAATATATGTGATGTTGATCAGGATTGGTACTAGCTTAGGTTTTATATCACCACTATCTAAAAAGCCTACCTATTCATACTTCCAAGTCCACTATCCAAAAAGCCCAAAAACCTAACGCAAAATTGGCCCAAACAAATAGTTTTGACCCTGACAGAACTCAAGCAGAACTCGGCCAGAGTTCGGCTTGAGTTCGGTCAAGGGTATTTTAAAATTCAGTTTGGTCTTCCACCATATCTGCCTACAACGTTCGAATATGAGATTCATGCATCCGAACTCAGCCCGAATTCGGTCTGCAAAAATACTATAAATAGAGGAGAATTTTCACCATTTCAACTCACTCATTCACTCTCTTCTCTATATATTCTAAAGTGTTTTCTACGAGCAAAGCTTTAAAATCAAGCCTATACCACACTTAGTCAAAGCCAGTACAGTTCTGTTAAATCTAGAGTTTTGGTACTGAAGAGTTGTATCAGGGCTGCAATTAAGAAAATGTTCCAGTTTTTAAAATCATTTTGTGGAGTCGGTCGTGCGCTCGTCACCAAGCACGGCGTTGTAAGAGACTGCAAGCTCTCAATTAGCTTGTGCCATAGTGGATTAACATCGAGCAAGAGTATTCGAGACTGGACTAGTCCTCTCAGAGGGATACCAGTATACATCGCTGTGTCACTGAGCTTGATTCTCTTATCTCTTACTTTACCGCATTTTATTTACCGTCTTTTATCTGCCATGATATATAGCTGCTTAATTTCTAATTGGTGATAATTTTTGCTGCACACACACACACTCTATTCACTCTCCCTCTAGATGTGCTCAACGGTCATACAAATCCACTATGATACAAGCTTTGAATCCGAAGCACTTGCAGCTCCTTACAACCATGACTTTTTATTCGAAGGACTCACAACTTCAACTAAGATGAAACTTGAAAAGTAGAACGTTTTCAAAAAAGACTTTTTTACAAGCTCGAACCAAACTCTAGATCAAACAGGGATGACACTTGCTTGGCTAGGAGTCGTAGAGGCTTAGATAGAAAGGTTAAGTAGCTCTGAGATCACTTAAGGAATAGAAAAGAAAAGAATGGAATGAGATGATTAGAATGAAGAAATATCTTCTATTTATAAGGTTCTGGGGGACCGAGAGTTCGGTTCCCTAACGTTCATAAATTTGAACGTTGGAGCCGATTCAAGGGTGACCTGCTCCAATGGAAATATTGGGTCAGGGGGACCGAATTAGTCCGAGTTTGGTTGTCCTGTATTTAGGTTGGTTGGGCTCTTTTTGAGTGGATTTTGTGCTCTTTTTGAGTGGGTTTTTGTGTGGGCTTTTTGTGGACTAAATGAAGAAGATTGATAGGCTTTATGTAGACTTTTTGGTAAAGTTTACGAAAAGCTAAGCCAAGTGCCAAATCAGCCCGATGTACTAATTGCCTAGACTCAATAAAGTATAAAATACATAAATAAATATAAAAATCAATAGCCCTTTGATGACGCTTTTTTCCTTGACGACAGGTGTCGAAAGATAAATAGATCTGGAAATCTGAATACCTTTCGGGGGCTTTGCCCCCGAACCCCCAAGTGTGAGACCCCGGATAGGTCGTTGGGTGGTTCAGAAAAATCTTCTTGTATAACGCCATCCTTTGCCTGTCATTAATTCTTCATTGCATATGGGCTGATTTGATCATGCTTACTGTTTGTCTATATGTACATGTTAGACAAACAAAGCAGTATAATAGTATGATAAATTAATGAACAGTAAGACAATGCTAAGTTTAAGTAGTAACATGATAGTGATTACAAGAATATTAGTCATATATTATGTTAAATTTAATTAATTAGCCATATTCATAAATATGATACAATCATTGGGCTAATCGTAAGGTATTAGCAGAGCACATGGAAGGTTTGGGGTGGGTAATGGAGTTGTTAGGTGTAGAGAGGAGAGACTAGTGGCTATCCTTGGTCCGACGATGAGATGGGGTCGCTTGGGTATGATAAAAATGTGGTTGCCATCAGTGTGAGACGAACATGTCTCAGCGGTTTACTGGTGTTCGACAACGTCAGTCGCGATGTCGACGAGGTCTCGACGATCGATTTTAGGGCGTCGGCTATGTCGGCCTGGCGGGTTGGCCGATAGACGGGAGGCCACAGTAAGAGCGGGAGGTGGCATGGACGTAGGGACTACGGAGAAACATAGGGGAAGGCATATGATTGGCTCATCAAAGAGTGTTATAAAGAAAGAGCAGAGGGATAGAGGATGTTGAGGAGGTTGAACGAATTCTCGATTGATTGATCGAAGGAATTTATCGTGTCCTATAGTTATTTATATAAGAGTAGCAGCTTGATTCAAATATGGATAAATTTGTTTTAGAATTAATAGGATTTATAGATTTGTTTAGGATTTAGATTGGCTTTGGATTTTGATAAGTTCAGATAGGATTTGAATTCAAATAAAATTTAGAATTTGATTAGGACAGACTGATTTGTTTTCGTTTCAGTTGATTCAAAATTGTGTTTTGGTTTCCACGGGTGAAGGAATATATGAATAATGAACAATTTTTCCATTATTCAAATTTTTTTAGTTGATAACTAAATATTTATTTATCTAGTTCTTAGTACGCTACTTCGTAATTAAATTATTTAGAATTATTTAGCTACTTATATTATTCCCAACTATATATATATATATATATATATATATATGTGGTTTCTAGGCGACTCTTCTAGTGCTGCTGCCCTCCGGCTGGCCATTGTCGGCCACCCCTTCCTCGGGTGGCCCCCTCGTCTGGTAAGTCTCCATTGACTTCCTCCGGCTCCCTCCGATCTTCCTCCCTGGCTTCGTGCGCCCTTTTTGCGGTCGTCTCCTTCTAGAGCTTTCTCCGGTGGCTCTGGATCAGCGGTGCCGTGGATTCTCTGGTCTTGGTCGGGCCCCCCAGGGGCATGGCTCTATCGGTGCAACCTCTCGTGGCTGACCCTCCGTCTCGTTTGGAGGCTCGGTGGTCGGCCGACCGGCTCGGATCTATGGATCTACTGTTTTCGACGTTCCCCGCACCTCCGACCGGGCTGGCCTGACATTCCGTCGTGTCGATCACCGCGGCCCCCTTTCACCCCAGCAACCTTCGCCTATCCTTGACGTCCCCTTGCATGTCGGTCTTCGTGGCCTCATTCTCCCGCTCAAACGCACCCGTCCCAATTTCGAATTCAAATTTGCCCGTTTGGTTCACAGAATTTGACAACGTAATGTAATTGATATTACATCGTAATTCTAATTCTGATGTTTGGTTGAACATTTTTTCTCTAGATGTAATGTAATCATGATTACAAACTTAATTACATTACATCATCTTCTATTCAAATCAATTACATCAAAAAACCTATGTAATCCTAATTACATTACATCTTCAGATTCTAAATTATATTTTTGTCCTTTTAACAAATTTTCAACTCCAGAAATCCCGATGGAAGAAAAAGTCCGAGATCTAAAATTTTTCATGCCCCCTCCCTGCTGCCCCCCGCTCCTCTTCGTCTCGAGGCTGCAGCAGTGCACTCCCCGTCTGGTGAGAAAAGAAGGAGTTGAGGGCATCGTGAACGCCGAGGCCGCGGTGAGGTGGACGCCGGGAGTCCATGGTGATGGAGCGGACGAAGCTGAGGTGGACGCCGAGGCCGCGGTGCCTCCCGGAGCACTCCAGGCACATGAAGAGCCCGTAGGAGATGGAGGCCCACTGGAGGTTCTTCTGGGAGCAGTCCACGCACATGCGATCGACGCGTTGGAGGTCTGGAGGTGCCGGACCTGCCGGGACGCGGTGGGCACCGCCGCAGCCGCCATGGGGGAGGGAGTGGGGCTGGATGTAACTAGGGACAAAGAGAAAAAAAAAGCAGCAACACAGCTCCTCTTTCTTCTTTCCCTCTTTATGAAGTTGTCAGCAATGGGCAGGTGGAGTGAAATTTTTGTTATATTTCAATTTTCGGTGGAGTTAAGCAGAAAGGACCTCATATTTTTTCTTTGTTTTCCATCTAAATTATTCTCCTATATAAATTTTCTGAAAGGGTAATTAAATATCTTATGTTTGTACATGAAGGAAAAAAACAATATTTTTGTTAAATATAAATGATAAGTTTGGCCAAAAAAAAAAAATATTAAGGATATATTTGTCAAAATAATACAAATAACAATTACATTACTTGTTCAACCAAACACTTGAATGTAATTGGCATTACATTGCATGGCTTAATTACATGTTCCAACCAAACATGGTAATGTATTTGTAATTCCATTACATTACAAACTCAATTACATTACAAACCCAATTCTATTACGATTACGATTACATTACAGTGAACCAAACACAACCTTAATATCAACTCCTGCCCATACGCGATTTGTGGTTGGCACAGGGCCTCCCCCTCCAGCGCCTTCCAATGGTGCCCCCCTCCTGCGCCAACCAGTGGCGTGCCCCCCCTCCTCCTGTGACTTTCAGTGGTGCCCCCCCCACCTTTCGCCATCCAATGGCGAGCTCCCCCCTCCTCCTGCGACTTTCAGTGGTGCGACCCTCCTTTCTCCAACTAGTGGTGCGCTCAGGGCCGGCCCAGCGTGTTGGGTTGCCCTAGCCGAAGCTAATTTTGGTTGCCCCCAACCCTTACCAAAAAATAATTGCAATAAAAGCATATAGATATAAATTTTTTTTTGGTAAAATCAAGATTACATTGTACTTTTAGCTTGAATTATACCATAAAATTTTGATTACAAAAATAATAACAAAAAAGTAAGTCCGATCATGATACTTTGTAAACTAGCACAATCTGGCTCAAAGAAAAATGTTTCTATTTGTATTTTTTTAGGCAAATTCTTCAAATAGTGATCATTGTCATGCTTCTCTAGTAGTTCTTTTTCAATTGAGATCATAGCTAATCCATTTAATCTTTCTTGTGACATGATGGTCCGAAGATGATTTTTGATCAACTTTAACTTAGAAATTCTCCTTTCTGCCGAAGCAACCGTGACCGTAATTTTGTTGTTGGAACCTAATTCGATCTTTATCATTTTCATTCTTGGTTACCTATGCAAATGCAAACATTACAATTAAGAAACAAAGTTATACAAATGGGAATGTTATGACTTAAAAGTTCTCCTAAAAACGAAGGTGGAAAGAAGTGAATAATCTCGGCAGCGATAACTAATAAGAATATCCAAAGACAACTAATTTATCTAAATATTTATATCATACATCTAGTGTTCTAGATGTAGGCTAACAATTTCTCCTAATAGCTACATTAGATACCACAATTCCAACAACAACATAACTTCTCCATCAAAAAGTTTCGTTCATTTCCAGATGGGTACATCAAATACCTTAATGACATAACTTTTGCAGCAACAACCAAGTAAACACATCCAAAAATTTAATTTTTATACCAAACCAGTACACTAAATTCTTAGATAGTTGTTATTTGGATTTTGGAACACCAATTTTGTCAATTGAAGATCAACTCCTTCCATTTCCTCAGACAACGAATTATTCCAACAATAACTGCAAAATATTTTCATTGAGAAGAAATAAACCTCAAGCAACAATAAAAAAATGACGGAAATAGAATACTTGCAGTTGCTTTGCCCGAGCCTTATCAACCAACTCCTTCCATTTTCTCAGACAATGAATAGAGATCAACCTATGCAAAGGTCCAAGGATCAAACTTATTAGAAGAAGAAGAAGAAGGAAGATTATTAAAAAGAGGAAGCAAAAAAAATGACTGGAGTGTTTCTTCAGCCAAGGAGAAGGGAGATTTGAGAAATGAAATTTATGGAAAGAGGGGTGTACAGTATAATAAAGGGTGTTTTTCTTCTTTAGCCAGGTGGGCTGGTAGTGGTAATTGGGCTTTTTTTATTTTATTTTATTTTATTTCTTTCAGCCTGGGGGGTTGCCCCAGACAGGGGGGTTGCCCAAGCCCGTGCTCTTGCCGGGCTTACCTACGGGCCGGCCCTGGGTGCGCTCCCCCCACCAGCGCCATCCAGCAGCACGCTGGCTCCTGCGCCTGCGCCATCCGGTGGCGCACTAGCTCCAGCGCTAGCCAATCCCTCGGTTGGCGCAGGGCCATTAGCGCACTACTTTCTAGCGTTCAACAATGATGCGCTCCCCCTCTTATTCGTCTCCTCGCGGAGCTCCCCCGTCAGTCATTCTGCCAGTATCGCGCTCCCCCCAGCTCCATCGGCCATAACACTTCTACCCAATGCGCATTCATCTTCTAGGATCAAGGGTCGGGTGGAGCATTTATCGATGTCTAGCCGTTGCTCCTACGCTGACACTGTTAGGCCCGACCTCCCTGTCAAGAAATCCCTAATCTATCTCGATGTTGAGCTTCCTACTATCGAGTATCCCCCTAATGCACATGTTTACTATATCACCGTCCCTTTCTCCCCTATAAAATATCGGCTCTATCAGGCATATTCTCCCATAACTTCATCATTAAATTTCCCACCGGATGCCCGAAATTATTGCGAGTACAAGAAGCCATATCCAGCTGGAGCATCGGCAACGAATACAGGGTCGCTTCGATGGACCCCAAACACATTCTCCTATACCTTTCTTCTGAAGCGGATCATAATTTGGTCTAGTCCAAAGGCACCAGCAGGATCGACTCTCATATCTGGAGGATTTTTAGGTGGTCCCCCGAGTTTAATTCCAAGGAGGACTCGGCAATTGTCTCGGTCTGGGTCACCATCCCTAACCTACCTCTTATTTGCTTCGCCCCTGCTACTATGAAGCGGATCACTAACTCTTTTGGGAAGTTTGTGACTATGGCGGAAGAAACCCGCAACCTCTCCAAAGACAACTATGCCAAAATTTGCATGGAGCTTGATATTTCGAAGGAGCTTCCCAAATCTATTCTAATTTTGTTTGGCAGTAAGATGCACACCCAACGTATCATTTATGATCATGATATTATCTTCTGCAAACACTGTCTTTTGCGAGGTCATTCAACCGAGCGCTGCTTCAGAGCTCACCCTGAGCTTAAACAGATCGGTAACCGTTCGGAGGGCAACACTATCATGAAAAGTCAAAATCGAAACCCTCCGATACTTCCTTTTCCTAATTCCCATCTGCACTTCGAGGCAAGTGATGGTAACTCGACGGGACAAGACCATACCCAGAAAACCACTCCTGCGTCCACCAAAAGTATTACCCCAGGTACAAATCTCATCAATAAATTTGATATCCTGAATACGACCCTCAATGATGACACTCAAGAGGCTGATATCTCGGATAACGGTATGTCTCCGTGATCGGAGCCACTAGAACATTTGGTGTCGGCTACGTCGGACGATACCCTCGATAATTGGCAGTGCTAAGGTTGTCCCTTCCGCGCTCCTGCCCAAGTCTACCACAGCCAGCGAACACAAATCCCAGTCCTCTTCTGTAGAAGTGGAAG
>JANAVB010009596.1:24776214-24783714 GCA_029216955.1 Iris pallida | reverse complement strand
ATTCTCTGATACCATGTTCTTATTTCAGATTTTTCTGAATTGATTTCCTGTTTAATCTGTTTTAGAGGTTGTTTTGAATCACTAAGTTGATTCCTACATGTGTAATGGATGCTGTAAGTTGGGTATTTCATGTTGGATTCGAGTTTTGCTCTTTGAATGGGTTTTCGACAGGTTATGTACTGTCCTACTTCTGATAACAGTACATTATTCAGTTTTCTAAGTTGGGTTGCATTATTTCAACCGATTTGTGATATTTAATTGCCAAATTGTTTTCCCACATGTGTATTAGACCTATCCAAGGATTGTTTACTGATTTGTATGGGTTTTAATGGGGTTTTTGATCGATTTCAAATGTGCATTTCCAATATCACTGATTTCTGATACACATTGCACTGTTCAGTTTACTGTTCCTTTTTTTATGATGTTTCAGGATTCAATTCAGTTTATTGAGTTCATACATACCTCGGTTGATGTTAGTTCAATTTTGGTTTCATGAAATGTATTGGTTTTCAATGTGGGGTTCGAAATTTGCAGGGTCCTGATTTTTCTAATATATAAATGTTAGTTTGATTGTTTCAATCCCAAAGTTTAGATATATAGGAACTGTTCGAATTTCCTGATTCTTGATTCTATTTTTAAACTGAATTGTTAGTGTTTAATTGCCCTGTTAAATTCGAGTACATGTGTATTAGGTTACTCAATGTTGATTGTGATAGGTGTTAGGAGTTTGGAATATCAAATTTGGTTGGGGATTTGGACTGTCATTCAACTGAAATCCCTGAGGCTAATCTCAATTTTCCTGAGATTTCAACCACTATATGTTCTGGTTTTCTATCTATTAACTCATGAGGACACACTGTCTTGGCTGTCACACAATAGTGTATCAAGTGCACCTACACACACATTGGTTTATGCTCACACACTTGCACATGGTTACACTCTTTTTTCCCCCACATGGACATACCCACACATGCTCACACACCACTCTACAAAAACTGAATTCCTTTTTGACACACACCCACAAACCTGAGAACAGTTTCCTGTCACTTTGACACACCCTCTACTTATTTTTCTTCACTCTATACACACACACAAACTTGTTTCCATGCCACACACACTCAATGTATATTCACACATCCTATTTGACACCCTGTCTAGCTGAGGACAGCCCTATTACACACACATTAGGATGACACAACACTGGGTTTAATTCCAGTCCACACACACTGATTTCATATGTTTCTACACTACACACACACTTGTCACACATTGCACAGGAATTGAATTGCTTGAGACTTAGTCTCAATTTCCTGAGATTGGTTTAAACATACACACCCTCATTTGACACTGTTTTCTAGAATTACATGTACACACACCATTAGACACTACACACACATGAAAACTCTAATGACACTCACCCATGAACTAGCCTAACACACACAATCTAAAATGGACCCTCACACACATGGTTTTCCTGTCACTTGCCCACTCTCTATATACACACACACACATTGATATATACACCTAGCCTACACACATTGCACTGTATCATGCTCATACCCACACACACATCCCATATCCCACTCTCTTGTATTCTCCCACACTCTCACTCATGACACACACACACTTGGACACATGTATGTGTTTTCCTATTCTCTATACATAGGTATATATATATGTATTGATATGTATATATATCTTTATGCTTGATAATAATGTGGTGAGTATGTGTGATATAGCCTATGGCCCATAAACCTGTGTTTCTGGCTGAATGCCAGTGTAGGAGTGTGGTTGGCTTGTATAGCCTAGAAATTGAGTGTGCTTGCTAGAATAGGCTGGGTAGGCCTAGTAAGACTTGACTAGACTAGTGTTGACCAAGTTTGACTTGGACCTAGTTTGACCTAGACAGTTGACCAGGTTTGACTTAGAGTTGATCTTGACCTAGATTGATCTAGAAATCATGTAGATTGCATCATAGACTTCATTTGTCTTATTTTAAGCATATTATAACCTGTACTGTTCTATTTAGGACACTGTGACTCCGGTGCAGACATCTGATATTATACTACTCTTTTCAGAGTAGCAGGCGAGTACATTCTCTGATAGTTCTCTCATTTACTTGTCAATTACTGTATTTCAGTTCTAGTTAGTTGTATGCGATTCTCTGTTACAACACGTGTGGATATTACTGGATTCATGTATACGACACACTTTTATCTTCTGGCCTCTATTACTGGTATCATCTCTATTACTGGAATCACCTACTGGAATCATTTAACTGGAATTATTTACTGGTATCATTATATTTTGGCTGGACTCAGCTTGAATCATTGTGTCGGAATTCTGGATTCACTTGCTGAGAGGGGAAATACTAGAGTAAGACATGTAAACATACCCCAATCTGGAATCTCCCTACTGGAATCTACTGGAAGCATAGCCATCTCTCGCCTGATCAGTGAGGGATGTGCCTGATTATCCACAGCCGTTTACATGTCGAACTCGGTATTTTAAAACACCCTGCTAGAGTATAGGCTGGACTCACCCTAGAATCGTTGATCACTATAATTGGAATCGTCCCTTACTGGATTCATCTTGTATTAGATTTAACCCGTACTGGATTTACATAGGTTTTACACTGGTTATATTTTCTGTCTGGACTTTATATCATATTACCCTGGTTCAGCTAGTTCTATTTTTACAGTCTTCATTGCTATGATTTTTCTCTTGTTTAGTATTTACTTCCCTTGCACTTTATCTCTCTTTCTTACCATCACCTGAATATAAACTGCCATTTTTATCAATATAACTGTCTATAACTGCTGTATAGTTCTCTGTCATTTATTTGGGTTTTCTAGATGAGATGTGCTCGTTCCTGTCCTGACTGGACCTGTTGAAAATTTTACAGATGATTTCCCTGAGGACACATGTCCTATAGTTTACAGACCAAGAGATGGCTTAGCTACCTATGGCCCGACACTCAGGAGTGATCAGGAGTTTAGTTAGTCTGTCTTGTTTTAGTTTTCCTATTTAGATCTGGAGTTGTATATAGAGATTGAGACTTGAGATGTATTTGAGATTGTTTGAGTTGTTGTTATTTTTTTTAGTAGTTTTGATGTCTTCAAATTCTCAGTTATATTTCGGTGTTATCTTATCGTGCTTAGACTGTGATTGAGTTACACCATATCTTATACTTGTCCTCCGTTCGGAGTTGATCATGATGAGTATATTATATACTGCATGAGTTGATGGTTAGTTAGAGACTTAGAACAGCGTTCTACCGCCGATGCTGCGGCGTAGGCTGGGCGTTGTTACGTATTCGTACCCTCACAGTGGGTGCGAGTCGTGACACGTTTTTAGTGGTGACCCATACAGGTCGAGAGTCGCATTAGAGCGATATCGTGGTAGTACGACGATTTAGTTGTACTGCTGCGAGCCTGCGATAGGACTGAGAGATAGGCTTTACCGGAGAGGCACTCAGTCACAGTTAGGACTACTTGAGAAGATTCCTGGGACGACCCTTGAGAATCTCATTATAAACTATCTCGAAATTTGATTCTGTCAGTATCTGTCTATCTTCCTTGATTCATCGTTGAAATTGATTCTTGGTATTCATTATTGACTTGATTTTCTACCAAGATAACATTATGGGCTAGGTTGCCTCAGTCATGGAATCTAGAGTCTTCTACAGCCATATCAGCTGGTTGGGCGATGAGATAGAGTCTGATTTTGGATGTACTTCTCGGGTGTGGGAATTTAAAGTTTTTACAGCCAAGCTAGCGGCAATACAAAAATTTTAAATACCATGATTCTAGATGTATGTACATTAGTTGTGGACTCTATGGATTATCGCAGCCATACTTACTGGTGTGACGAGGATTCTGGTAACATGGTTCTGGATAGACGGGTATGATTATTAGATTGCAGGATAGATACCATATAGATGGTGCCCTAGAGAGTTTGAGTGGAATATCAGGATAGATATTACTTGAGTGTCAAGGATTAGATAGAGGGAGCTAGGCCACTTGTAGCGCGGCACCGTGCCCCGCACCAACAGAGGGATACACCCCAGAGGGGCAGGGCTTCTGTGCTGACAGTCGAGTAGACCGACGCTACGGGTGACGGGTTAGCAGGTCTGTCTTCCTGTTCTTCTTTTCATCTTGTTGTGTGATTCCATTAGTACCTGCCAGGATATTGCTTGTGATTGCCTAGATAGCGTAGCTATCCTGTTCGAGACCGTAAAATCACGACCAGTAGGATTGTGTTGCTTCGACTTTGATTTGCTGGGGGTTTGACCTAGTGGGGATGCGATCATTTTAATTTCGAGGACGAAATTTTTCTAAGGTGGGTAGGATTGTAACACCCATTTTTCTAGATGAGGGTAATTTTGAAATTTTGTAATTTTTAATTATTAATTATTTATATTTGATTCACATTATGATTTTTAGTGATTTTTAATAATTTTTAAACTATTTGAGAACTGGTTTAAGTCATGACTTGTGATTTGATATGCTGCTAGTGAAACCTGAGAGACTGCATGACCTAGAGCCTAACTATGTCATTAGGATGATTTAATTATTATTTTTAGTCTAGGGTTAATTTGGTCATTTTGACTTATTTGAATTATTTGGTGATTTGTGGAATTGGTGAGTTCTAGTTTAACCTTGACTTGTTGAGACCTAGTGAACTAGCCTAGAACCTAACCCTAGCTATGGTAACCCTAGTCTAACTTAGGTTAACCTACTTTTAGTTATTAGAGACTAATTTTGGAATAGGAGGATTAGTTGAGTGAAATCATTTCATGATTTATGGTTTAATGAAATGACTTATGATTTCATGACTCAATGGCTTATGACTTAATGATTTAAATTGATCATGACTTAAGCCCATGGGCCATTTAGTGAACCCTAACCCTAATTAATGAACCTATGAGCAGCCACATAGGGATCCCCACCCTATTTAAATACTTGTTCATTAGGGCTTTGCCTCTTTTTTTCATCCCTACACTTGGAAAAAAGAGAGGTATTCTTCCCCCTTCCAAAAATTCTCATTTATTCATTTGATCTCCTTTTTCATCCTAGTCTTTTGCATTAGGTTCTAATTTTTGTATATTTAATAATTCTGGAGGTTAATCTCAGCTTTGGGCTCATTTGGAGCATTTGGCCATCAAGAGGAACACCCCCCCATTTGGAGCTTTCTTGCAATTTTGCACCTATAGGTAAAACCCTTTAAATTGTATTATTTTTATGATTTCTTTGCATGATGGTTTAGGAATAGGTGTCCCTTAAATTCTGGAGGAATTTTGGGTCATTTGCATTAGGCTACGTGTCCGTATCGGACATGTATCAAACCCATAGGCTAGGTGTTCGATGAAATGCCCGAACCGATTCGATTTGCAAATTTTGCAAATCTATTTGAATAGAGTCCTAGAGATAAGTCTGTAGATCATTTTCTGTGAAGAGTGTCTGGTATTTTAGTGTCCTTTTGTGTCGGAAATTCGTGTTGGACACGATGTGCACACACGTACACTGTGTCCTGCTACTCGGGCACAATAACTTCCTGTGTCGGACACGTGGACACGCCATTTTTGGCGAGGATTATGGGGCATAGACTGACATTATCCTCCCAAAAGATGGGGCCCTATGGTTCAGTGTGCGAGGAGAAATCCTCCTCGCACTGGCCGCACTGGCCGCGTACGCGCGCTGTGCACGCGTGGTTTCTAGCCACTGACACGGCTTAAAAGCTGACACGACACGAGAAGTGGACATGTTTCAGGCACCCTAGGACCTAGCCCTATGCTAGGCGAACCCACATGCATGAGCACGAGACACGGGTCGCCCTGTGTCGTGTCCTAGCTCACCCTACACCACAGCACGAGGATTTTTCCTGAACAGTGTCACTGCTGTGTTATATTTTGTTTGGACACGTTCGTGTCCAGTTTCCTGGACACGAACACATCCCCTACAAAATGTGTGAGGTATACCTACCCACCACACACCTTGCTTGTTGATTATTGGTTTTCTTTCGATTTTTAAGGGTCGTTTACACAATTCTCTGATACCATGTTCTTATTTCGGATTTTTCTGAATTGATTTCCTGTTTAATCTGTTTTAGAGGTTGTTTTGAATCACTAAGTTGATTCCTACATGTGTAATGGATGCTGTAAGTTGGGTATTTCATGTTGGATTCGAGTTTTGCTCTTTGAATGGGTTTTCGACAGGTTATGTACTGTCCTATTTCTGATAACAGTACATTGTTCAGTTTTCTAAGTTGGGTTGCATTATTTCAACCGATTTGTGATATTTAATTGCCAAATTGTTTTCCCACATGTGTATTAGACCTATCCAAGGATTGTTCACTGATTTGTATGGGTTTTAATGGGGTTTTTGATTGATTTCAAATGTGCATTTCCAATATCACTGATTTCTGATACACATTGCACTGTTCAGTTTACTGTTCCTTTTTTTTATGATGTTTGGATTCAATTCAGTTCATTGAGTTCATACATACCTAGGTTGATGTTAGTTCAATTTTGGTTTCATGAAATGTATTGGTTTTCAATGTGGGGTTCGAAATTTGCAGGGTCCTGATTTTTCTAATATATAAATGTTAGTTTTGATTGTTTCAATCCCAAAGTTTAGATATATAGGAACTGTTCGAATTTCCTGATTCTTGATTCTATTTTTAAACTGAATTGTTAGTGTTTAATTGCCCTGTTAAATTCGAGTACATGTGTATTAGGTTACTCAATGTTGATTGTGATAGGTGTTAGGAGTTTGGAATATCAAATTTGGTAGGGGATTTGAACTGTCATTCAACTGAAATCCCTGAGGCTAATCTCAGTTTTCCTTAGATTTCAACCACTATATGTTCTGGTTTTCTATCAATTAACTCATGAGGACACACTGTCTTGGCTCACACAATAGTGTATCAAGTGCACCTACACACACATTGGTTTATGCTCACACACTTGCACATGGTTACACTCTTTTTCTCCCCACATGGACATACCCACACATGCTCACACACCACTCGACAAAAACTGAATTCCTTTTTGACACACACCCACAAACCTGAGAACAATTTCCTGTCACTTTGACACACCCTCTACTTATTTCTCTTCACTCTATACACACACACAAACTTGTTTCCATGCCACACATACTCAATGTATATTCACACATCCTATTTGACACCCTGTCTAACTGAGGACAGCCCTATTACACACACATTAGGATGACACAATACTGGGTTTAATTCCAGTTCACACACACTAATTTCCTATGTTTCTATACTACACACACACTTGTCACACATTGCACAGGAATTGAATTGCTTGAGACTTAGTCTCAATTTCCTGAGATTGGTTTAAACACACACACCCTCATTTGACACTGTTTTCTAGAATTACATGTACACACACCATTAGACACTACACACACATGAAAACTCTAATGACACTCACCCATGAACTAGCCTAACACACACAATCTGAAATGGACC
>JANAVB010009596.1:24668714-24771214 GCA_029216955.1 Iris pallida | reverse complement strand
CGGCCTAAACAAGCTCTCGTACCAATCCTGGGCTAAGAAATCAAGTCAATACTCGATCGTTTTGTGTATGATTCCAAATCTACAAATTAGATTATCTTTAATTACAAAATATGAGGTGTGCAAACAAGTTTCATGTCAAATAACGAAGTGTACACATAGCCAGGTCAATTTATCCATAACCTTGGATAAATGGGTATAACATGAAATTAGTAGTTCTAATTTGTGTGTAGATGCATTCTAGCATGTCATGGCCCTAGGGGCTCTTGTGTGTGTTCTAAAATCAACAAGGAATCAAAAGGAAATCACTCTAGCATGAAATCCCTATGATAGTGTACATACCATATAACAATAAAATTTGAAGTCATAGCATATGAAAACTCTACATGAAAGTTGCCCTAGCGGTCTACATCATCATGAAATCAGAGATCAAGATCAAAAAAACAAAATGAGGCCAAGGCCTACTTTTAATAGCAACTTGTACTTGTCTTGAGAGTAAAATGCCACGCCAAACCAAGCTCTTATTTATCTTCTAGTCCACCTCCATGCTAGGTTTAGCAACCATAAGCCACTCCTAGCTCCTAGGTCATCCCCCAAACAAGAGAAAAGGAAAAGGTGAAGAGGGATTGAAGTGGGTGAGTAAAAGTGAATCAAAAATAAGGAGAGAGATGGTTGGCTTAATCCCCCAATCCCAAGCTATTAGATTGGTGACAAGTCACCAATCTGTAGCACCTGACCAATCAGGGCCCTAAGTAGAAAATCAAGATATCAGTGGTCAAGGAATTCCAACTAAGTTGCCAGCTTAACTAGTTTCTACCCAAGTAGTATACTGCTGGTATACTGACGGTATGCTGGTGGCACTCACTCAAGCCAAAAACTAGGGTTTCAGGGTATGGTTTGTATCACACGAGTCCTAGATTGGGTTTCTGGAGTGTCGAGGGACTCTAAAAGTCTAGTATGGTATGCCAGTGAGTTAAACTTATGAAATCTGTTACTATTATGTTTTAGTCTTATGTTTAGTCCCACATCGGGTAAAGAATAAGGAGGAGGCTACTCCTTTCTCATATATATATATATATATATATATATATATATATATATATATATATATATAAAATTTCTCATTCAATACCAATCATCCAATTATTCTATCTTACATGGTATCAGAGCCATACAATTAAAAACAATTATCTCTTATTCCCCCGAAAGCAGGTGTCGATGACGGCAGAGACCTATGCCAAATTTGCCGACTTCCGAGCTAAACGTCGTGGTGAAGTCTCCACATTTGGATCCACAGTCGGGTACTCAACAGCGTGTGTGATAAGGTCGAAGAAGTAGGTGTTCAACTCGGGTGCGTCTACATGACAGGTGATGCAGGTATGCTATGTGATTGCATATATGTTGGCCATGTATCATATATTATTGTTGTGTATGGCAGTTCCCTAAGGGTCTGCTTGAATTGAGGGTTAAGAGAGTTAAGTGAGGAAAAGTTAGGTGAGGAAATGTAAAACCATGTTTGTTGGGGGGGTAGGAGGGAGGGTTATAAAGAGTTAAGTGAGGTTTGTTTAACCCTCTTTTGTTAATTTTTTTAACCCCCCAAATCAGAGGGTTAACGAAGGGGATTAAGAGGTTTTGTTTAAAAAGACATAAATGTCCCTTATTTATCCTATAAAATATCATGATTTTTCCTCCATTTTTTTGCTTTCGACATACTGCTTCGTAGCTTCCTTATTTGTGAAGATACTTTGACAAGTTCTAATTAAAATTCTAATAAAATTTAAATTTATGACATATGTAATAATGATATTCTTGTAACTATTATATTTTTATTGATTCTCCTCTGACTCATAACCCCAATCCAAGCAAGAGTTATTAAATACACCCCACTTAACTCTCTCTAGTCAAAGCAAGGTTATATGTATTGATTCTACTCCCCTCACCTAACTCTGCCTCACTTAACCCCACTTAACTCTATTTATCCCCCCAATCCAGATAGACCTTAAGGATTCGTGGAAAAGGAAGCACATGTCTTTCTCCTGATCTACTAGTCAAATCAGTTGTACACACACACACCTGGCAATCCATTCAATCTCTTATCTATTACTCGTGACTTGCAATGCTCGTTAACATTTTTTTCCTGATGGTTGTATTTTTTAGGACCTGAAGACTGGAAAGACTATATGTAGGGACATGTGACTGAAGGCTTATACCTGTTTGACATGAATTCTTCAGTTGCCTATGCTAGCGTGAAACTCTATTCGTTTGAGTTACATTGACGGTTTGGTCATCCATCTATCGAACCTCTTCAAAAAATGTGTCCATCTTTAGAATTTTCAGTTCTATATTATTGTGAGTTATGTAGCTTGGCAAAACATCAATGGGTACCATATCATGTGAGTCTAAATAAATCTGCCGTAGCTCCTTTTGAGATAGTATATACAGATATATGGGACCATGTCCTATTGAATCTGTAACGGGGTTCAAGTATTTTGTCTCCTTTGTTGATGACTACTCCAGAGTCATTTTTGTTTACTTGATAAAAAATTGTTCTAAACTATTTCATATTTGATGCTCTTTTTATGTTGAAATCAAAATCCAGTTTGGGGTTCCTATTAAATGTCTTCGAAGCAATAATTGTCGCGAGTATGTATCTCGGAAGTTCAATTCTCATCTGGCTAAACATGGAATCATTCGCCAAACTTCATGTCCTTCACCACAACAAAATGGTGTGGCCGAACGCAAGAATCGTCACTTTTGGAAACAACGCGTACTCTTATATTTCATGCATGTACCCCTAGAAAATTTTGGTCGAATGCGATACTTATAACTTGCTATCTGAACAATCGAATGCCATCTTCCGTTTTCTATAGAAATACTCCTTTTTTTCTGGTTAATCCCAACTGTGTGTCGCTTCCTCTTCCTCTTAAATTTTTTGGCTACTTGTGTTACGTTCGAGATACTCGACGTACTCTTTCTAAGTTGGATCCGAATAAAATCAAATATATTTTTCTTGGGTATCCGAAATATCAGAAAGAGTATTGTTATTTTTTCTAATCAAATATATTTTTCTTGGGTATCCGAAAGATCAGAAAGGGCATCATTATTTTTTTCCGACGAAGAGGTACTTTATGTTTTCGGATGTTACCTTTGTTGAATATGAGTTTCCACCACTTCCTCTAACCACTGATTTTGTTCCAAAAGTTTATCCAAATGAGAATTTTTTGTTGTATCCAGTTTCGACCCTACAACCCCTGTAAGGGTGCCCTCCCCTATCGAGCCAGTCTTGCCGTCTAGTAGTCCACAAACATCGACACAGTAGGAACCAGTATCACAGGTCTTACCGTCCCTTGGTTTGTAACACCAGCTCCGTCAGCATCTCTAATAGTTCTCACAGCTGAAGAGCCGGTGTTGTCATCAGGGTCCTCCTCCTGCTCCACTGCTTCACCACTACCTAATATACCGACTCGCCCCCGTCGTGCGTGCTGCAACCATTATTTTTATGTTGAGAACTATAAAGGACTAGCATGTCACACTCAGTCCTTGGTGGCTACTATTGATGGAATTAAGATTCTCACTTCTACAAAGGAGGGTCTCAAACATCCTGGTTGGCGTACTGCTATGGAAAAGGAAATGTGAGCGCTTCGGGAGAATCATATATGGAATCTGATAAATTTGTCCAAAAAAATATGTAACACCCCAGTCCCAAAATATGTAGGACTAGAAGAATGTATACATGACAGCTACGTATCGAGAGGACTCCAGCCTTGCTTGAGTACATATAAGTTGTACTCGTTTCTAAATTAATCTATTAAATAAACTAATATCTATCTTAATCCACATGAAGAATAAATATCAAGAATGAACTGTATATGTCATGGTCTGCAGCCAATAACATATATATTCGATTAGACCCGAAGAACAATATAGGTCTACAAAACTAAGCTAAGAGCAGAGTCTAAATAATAGATACAATATAAAAGCATGATAAAATACCCAAGTTGGATATAGCCATAGCTTCATGACCTACAGACCAGCTCTGCATGACTTAACTACCTGGAGAGATCACCAGGTCCTCAGGGGACTAGCAAGACAAATAATATACAAGCTTACTTTGACTGTACGATCAAACTGGTAAGAAGTCTACTGGTAAGAAGACGGTAGGATGCAAATGGGTGTCCACAATCAAGGGGAAACCAGATGGAATTCTTGATCTTCTGAAAACTCGTCTTGTGGCCAAAGGATATCTCAGACATATAGAGAAGATTATTTTGAAACAATATCCCCAGTTGCCAGAATGACTTCTGTGTGTCCTCTTAGCCTTAGTTATTCGCTATGACTGGCCCCTACTTCAGTAGTGTCATGCCACGATTCCGCAGAGTCATTCATCCTCGTATTTATCTCTTGGAATTGATCGTCCTCTTTTGAGCGTGATGTAATACATATATAGTATTGAACTTATACAAGACAAAGATGGTACATAGTTGATAATCTTCAAATAGGATCACATCGCAACGACAAAGCAGACAAATTGAAGATAATCAGGATACATATCTCTTGTATTGAACAAAATCCATTATTGATTCATAGTAGCGGAACGAGCAAATAACTTGAAGTCACAATAAGACATGAAGAATATAATCTCTTTATTGATAACTTGAAGTAAAGTACAAAGCTTGCAATAGAGTGCAAGATTTATAACACATCCCACTTTACATTGATAGCCACTGAACACATGCCATTAAGGCTTACATTGGATACTTGATACATAGACTTTGTAGCATACATTGGAGGATACACTTTGATACATAGACTTTTACAACTAGATATACCGATTTGGCTTACAACTCACTGGTACAACTGATTACAATGTTCCATACATTATGCCCTTTAAAAATAGAAGACATCATCTTGTATAAGGAGAGCTTCTGTATGCCAACAAATCTTCGATGTCGTGGGACTGATCCATCCAATCATCGTGTACTGAACTTCCCAAGCACGGGCACCTAAAAAGAGTGCCCACAACGTGGGTTAGTACATCATCTATGTACTGGCGAGCAGAACCAGCCCACTCGCCTAAACCAACACTAAGTAGTCATCTGAGCACACATTATTAGAGTGATCTTTCTATTTGAGGCCTAGCATCAGTTTGCAGTTCATGAGCAGTATTTATAGTGAAGCATGAAAACATGTTCTAGCAGTATTCATGTGAAGGCATCTTTTTAAGCAGCGTTTGAGTTAACATACATCGGACATGTTATAGCAATCATGAAAAGGCATCGTTTAGCATGTATGTTATGATTAAGCAGTGTTCATAGCAAGGCAACATTGTAGCATTCTTGGTGTTATCATGATAAGCAACATTGAGGCAACATTAGCACTAACGTCTTAAACATGTTATGGCAATTCATATGGAAAGGCGACATTTTAGCATCATTCGATTAGCATGTTAAGTAGGCAAGTTGAACCAACATATATATTGAATACATCATATTTAAGTGATTTCTAACCGATAGCCGACTCCCTCATACCTGCATCAAATACATGTTAGATATTACACTTACTCTGCCTGCAGAAATTATTCATTAGCGTACATCCTGACTACATGATCACTGGTGTTAGTGCACCATTTAGAACGTTGCCATATAGGACTTAATAGGGTATGGGATGTGCCATTCACCAGGTTACGAGCCCGAATGAATGTCCCAATACCGCGTGCCACCAAAGCACGCTGATTCCCTCTTAGGCTGACTCGATCCCAGCGCCCTGGGTACCGTTCGAGGAAATAATATCTTGTGCACAAGTTGTCCATGGTTATGCGAATGCGTGTCCCGACTCGATCGTGAACAAAATCACATGGTAAAATATTGAATAAGTAAAGGCAACGGTTCATTATCTCATCTCATCCAAGTCATGTGCAATGACTTATTCATTTCCAACATTACCATAATTTCCACTTGGTGATCTCGGCGATCGCAAGCCTCAACATTTTTCATTCATTGATTCATTACAAAGTTTCTCATAACATTCCTTTCAGCGAGGAACAAATATTATTTCATTCATTTCAAAGGAACATGAAGCATTTCATTCATTCATTTCATTGGGACAATTATCATTCATTTCATTGCTTATAGAAAAACAGGCGTCACCTCATTTCTTTGTAATAGTTATACAGAGTGTACATGATTCTAGTACTTCATTCGGTTCGGCAGCATTTAAACATGGGCGATGATATAAATTCATTCTCAAGCATCAAGGTCACATTAGCAGTTCAATGTTCATGTGTTATTCATTTCAGCAATTCTCAGCATAAGCATCTCTATTATTTAGCAATTAACACATGGAACATTTAGGGACAATTTATAGCAACACAAAACTCCATTTTATTAGGCATGAAGGAGTAGGGGAGAAGGGACAGTTCCACTCACTTGCATAAAGGGTCTTTCCGTTCCGGTCACATCTATTCCCGCTAGACATAGCCCCACCAGCGAGCCATGTTCCAATACTCATTCCATCCGGCCATCTAGGAAAGACTACATCACTCTCAACTCTTGATTCCAACACAAGTCACGGTCCAACATTCTGATCGCATCCAACAAGCCAACCAAATGGCTCGCCCGGAGCGGGACATTACATAATATACCACTCAGAAAAAATTTTATCGTCAAAACTTAAGAGAACAACTCATTCTACTAATTCACTTAGTCACAAAAAGTTACTCATTTAGCTTCTATCCAATATTCCGATTTGGCACTACAGAAAATTTTGAGATTGTTATCCAATTCTACCACTTAATCCATCGATGGTTTAATCCGTCTTTCTCTTTTCCAAAATACTTGCAACTTGTCATAAATTCACCAACGTTTCTTCTATGTAGTTCTATCTTTGTCGCAACCTACCACTTCGTTTGGATTCATACACATATCTTGGGTGTCCCCAAAATACATGCATTTCAGCCAAAGTCCGTGCTAGTATAATTTGATAAGCTCTCCCAACAATGGTGTCTTGGTCGCATCATATCACTTCGGTTGGATCCATACACACACTTTAGACGTCCCCAAAATATATGTATTTCAGCTAACTTCCATGTTTGTGCGATTCGATAATCCATAGTGTAACTCGCTTTTCCAAATCTGACTTAGCATCATTTCAATTGACTTATTATTTCGCTCGTTTCGCCATAATCGCTATCTTTCAAGCCACAATACTTAACATTAGGGACTACTCAAATAAGTTTCTTATCTAAGCACAATATTTCTAATATTCGGACCAAAGGTCTAACTTAGAGCCAACCATACTAGAGTTCACAACAACCAATATACAATTATATTCCTTTCTGAATCCAGTATCGTTTCCCACAGAGGCAATTCATATCTAAAGGATACATTCTGAGGGTCACTCACTATTAATTACCGAGCCAAGGGTACAATTCTATGCGACGGTCAAGGTTAACCCAGCTATCCGACTTTAGATACCGATCCAACATTCCCGTCATGAGCAGTCAGTTCCATCCCATTGAATAATTTACTGCTCGATACAAGCAACTCAAGTCTCATCCTACTATTGTAGTTCCTGCTAAGGCCGACAGATTACTTCACTAGTGCCAAACATCTATAAGGTTCTCATTACAGCATAGACCTTCTTAGGTCATACTCACCACCATCTCTCGTTCAATACCAAAAGGTCATCTTATGGGTCGCCAAGTCACCTATTATTCGGTCAAGTCTCTAAGGCTAGCTATGCCGACAGTTAAACCTAATCGTTCAGGTGACTCCCCTAGAGTGGACGGCTACTAGGGATCGTACTAATTTCTTATTCTTAGACCAACATGCAACCAACAGTCCCAAGTAACTCTACCCAAACCTATGGGTATCAACTTAGTCTGAACAACTAATCGTCATTGTCGACTATGTCGACAATTGGTTAAGCAGTCCACGGTGTCTAGGTTCAAGTCTATCTATCCAAGGTCATCCTCAAGGAACTAATTCCCGCAGAGGCTCATTCTAGACTTACCCAACAATCGACTAAGATCGATCTAACAACATTACGGTCAAATTCTGACCTGACATATTATTCTCAACCGTTTATTAATCCATCAAGTAAATTTACTAATGATTTGATTTCTATTCCAATTCTATCGTACCCACGCGGGTCTATATACCGAGGCTAACTATTCAAGGGTCATCACTTCCGATAGTCTCAACAAAACTATGGAATCATACTATTCGGTCTGTATGACAAAGTTATACCTCTAAGTCATAAGCTAACAATCTATATCCCAACCGACAGTCGTCTATACCGTCACACCATCTACTGACAGTATCCAACACATTTTATGATTCTCAATCACGTTCGTTTCTTGGCCAACAAAATCTCGTACGGACATTCTTAAAATCTTATATCGCAAGGGTCGAGTAATCCATTCGAATCTAATCCGACAATTCATGCATCAATTAACCATTCTCTATGCAACACAAGTATTCAGAGTCACTACTTATTACCTTTGTGATACACTTCAAATTCTCGAACATGCATGCACATATGCATTGACTATCCATTTCCTCAAGCCCAACTCATACTTCACTGAATCTATCCTTCGATGGTCAAGATGGTTAGCATCTATCACATCTTAGGATTCAGCACAAATTCCCACATTCATTTGAGTCACCGACAACATTTCCAAAACTTTTCAATTTAGCAATCAAACTGTAATAGCCACACATGATTTCCATCCAACTAATCGCAACTATCGTTCAATGTTCTAAGCCACAACATTCTCTAGCCAAATTTATTACCCATAGTAAAATAATTATCTGACCATTCTGAGTCATCACCCGACTGAGCAATTTCTAACCAAGCCACCAGTTACAATTTTCGACAATTTTGCTACCCAGCATAACGCCACCGTCAAGGGACACTCAAGTCACCTAGCAATATGACATGACTCCCAGCTAAGTCTCAGCACTACCCAATACTTACAGGTAGACTCATTGTTATCCGATGGAAATGATCATGATACATCTCATTCTGAAGTGGTAAAGGCAATATACCACTCAGAAACGAAGCCATTCCTTAAACAATACCAACTCAAGTCTATTCCGGACATTCGTGATCTAATTGATCACAACATAAAGCTAACATCTTAGGGTCTTAAGTCACAAGGCTACCACACATGAGTCAACTCAATAATTATGTTGAACTCAAACATCAATTGTCCCGTTCACAATTCTTTTTCAACGTAATATGTAGTTCTCAAACATATTCCAAAAGCACACATGGCAACTTTTCTCTATTCCTACATTCCGAACATCAACCACAAAATAGCATACTATGACATCGAGTCATTGTTGGTTCACTAGTGTCCAAGCCAACAACAAGCATTCATTCATGGGCATTACAATATATTTAGACTTATTGTATGGAAAATCCAGTGAGCAGCCAAGAGGGTCAACAAACTTTCAGACACAGAACAACTTGGAATGATTATAGAAACATCAACGGAATAATCGCGGAAGCAGTCTTTGATTAAATCACGGAAGCAATGTTGAGTATTCGCGGAAGCAACTTTGGTTAATCACCGATGCAACTTTGATTTTGAAATGAATCAAAGAGTCCAAGAACGTAAAGCCGTGCTCTGATACCAATTTGTCATGCCCCGATTCAGCAGAGTCATTCATCCTCGTATTTATCTCTTGGAATCGATCGTCCTCGCTTGGGCGTGATGTCGTATAAGTCTGGTATTGTACTTGTACAAGGCAAAGACATAATTGATAATCTTCAAATAGGATCACATCGCAGCGGCATAAGCAGACAAATTGAAGATAATCAGGATACATATCTCTTGTATTGAACAAAACGCATTATTGATTCAGAGTAGTGTGGAACAAGCAAATAACTTGAAGTCACAATAAGACATGAAGAATATAATCTCTTTATTGATAACTTGAAGTACAAAGCTTGTAATAGAGTGCAAGGTTTACAATACATCCTACTTTATATTGATAGCCACTGAACACATGCCATTAAGGCTTATATTAGATACTTGATACATAGACTTTGTAGCATACATTGGAGGATACACTTTGATACATAGACTTTTACAATTGGATACCGATTTGGCTTACAACTCACTGGTACAACTGATTACAATGTTCTATACATTATGTCCTTTATAAACAGAAGACATCATCTTGTATAAGGAAAGCTTTTGTATGCCCAAAAAATCTTTGATGCTGCAGGACTGATCCATCCAATCAACGTGTACTGAACTTCCCAAGCACGAGCTCCTAAAAAGAGTGTCCGCAACGTGGGTCAGTACATCATCTATGTATTGGCGAGCAGAACCAGCCCACTCGCCTAAACCAACACTAAGTAGTCATCTGAGCACACATTATTAGAGTGACCTTTCTATTTGGGGCCTAGCATCAGTTTGCAGTTCATGAGCAGTATCCATAGTGAAGCATGAAAACATGTTCTAGCAGTATTCATGTAAAGGCATCTTTTTAAGCAGCATTTTAGTTAACATACATTGAACATGTTATAGCAATTATGGAAAGGCATCATTTAGCATGTATGTTATGATTAAGCAGTGTTCATAGCAAGGCAACATTGTAGCATTCTTGGTGTTATCATTATACGCAACATTGAGGCAACATTAGCACTAACATCTTAAACATGTTATGGCAATTCGTATAGAAAGGCGACATTTTAGCATCATTCGATTAGCATGTTAAGCAGGCAAGTTGAACCAACATATATATTGAATACATCACATTTAAGTGATTTCTTACTGATAGCCGACTCCCTCGTACCTGCATCAAATACAGGTTAGATATTACACTTACTCTGCCGGCACAAAACATTCATTAGCGTGCATCCGGATTACATGATCACTGGTGTTAGTACACCATTTAGAACGTTGCAATATAGGACTTCATAGGATATGGGATGTGCCATTCACCAGGTTGCGAGCCCGAATGAATGTCCCAATATCGCGTGCCACCGAAGCATGCTGATTCCCTCCTAGGTCGGCTTGATCCCAGCGCCCCGGGTACCGTTCGAGGAAATAATATCTTGTGCACAAGTTGTTCATGGTCATGCAAATGCGTGTCCGACTCGATCGTGAACAAAATCACATGGTAAAATATTGAATAAGTAAAGGCAATAGTTTATTATCTCATCCCATCCAAGTCATGTGTAATGACTTATTCATTTCCAATATTACCATCATTTCCACTTGGTGATCTCGGCGATCCTAAGCCTCAACCTTTCTCATTCATTGATTCATTGCAACGGTTCTCATAACATTCCTTTCAGCGAGGAACAAATAGCATTTCATTCATTTCAAAGGAACATGAAGCATTTCATTCATTTCATTGGGACAATTATCATTCATTTCATTGCTTATAGAAAAACAGGCATCACCTTATTTCTTTGCAACAGTTATACAGAGTGTACATGATTCTAGTATTTTATTCGGTTCAGCAGCATTTAAACATGGGCGATGATATCAATTCATTCTCAAGCATCAAGGTCACATTAGCAGTTCAATGTTCATGTGTTATTCATTTCAGCAATTCTCAGCATAAGCATCTCTATTATTTAGCAATTAACACATGAAACATTTAGGGACAGTTCATAGCAACACAAAACTCCATTTTATTAAGCATGGATGAGTAGGGAAGAAGGAACAGTTCCACTCACTTGCATAAAGGGTCTTTCCATTCCGGTCACATCTATTTCCGCTAGACATAGCCCCACCAGCGAGCCACGTTCCAATACTCATTCCATCCGGCCAGCTAGGAAAGACTGCATCAGTCTCAACTCTTGATTCCAACACAAGTCACGGTCCAACATTCTGATCACATCCAACAAGCCAACCAAATGTCTCGTGTGGAGTGGGGCATTACAAGTTGGATGTGAAGAATGCATTTCTATATTAAGATCCTAAGAAGGAAGTGTTTGTGGTGCAACCTTTGTTGGCCCAATGATTGTATCATATTTTTGAATATGGGCTTTCTATCACTATAGCATTTCATTATCACTAATCTTTATACTATCACTATAGCATTTCTACTTATACTTATACCTTTGGTGATATGTGCCTATTGGTTTACATATTAGTAATATGAGCTTTCTATCTTAAATTTAATCGGGTTGCCAAAATCAAAACTATGTTTTTGATTGTGGTTATTCAATTAAGTTTAATCATTATGATATCACTAACTTTTATGCTATCACCTTAGCACTTATACTTAAACTCATCATTGTCCTAATGAGCATTAAACTTATCATACTTGCTACTATGTATTGCTTTGTTCGTCTAACATGTACATGCAGAAAAGCAATAAGCAAGATCAATGTGGACATATGCAATGAAGAAATCATGGTGGGCCAAAGACGATGGATCCCACAAGATTTTTCTGAACCACCCGACGACATCTCTGGAGCCACGCACCGGGGGTTCCGCTGCCCGGTCAGCGGACGGGGGTCGAGGGGGCAGCGCCCCTCGTCGGGGGTTCGGGGGCGAAGCCCCCGAAAGGTATTCAGTTTTCACAAACTGGATATCTTTGGATAGCTGCCGCCAAGGGAAAAAGCCAGCACCTATCAAAGAAAGAAGCCAAGCCATGCCATCATCATTTCAAGACTCTGAAGAAGCCTGCACCTGTCTAAGTATATCTGGAGTCTGTAATGAGTCTTAGGAATAATTGTAAACACAAGAAATGGATGGCAAAATCGAAAGCTAGGGCAGAAATAAGCCCAGGATCATTTTTGGTGGATAAGCGGCATACCGACGGTATACCGGAGTATACCGACGGTATACCGGTTTTTGTTCACAGAAAGTTTCTGTTTACAAAACCGGCATACCGACGGCATACCGGATCATACCGACGGTATACCGCTTCCGAAACGTTGAAATTCCAACGGTCGGATTTCCAGCAATTAATGATCCCAACGGCTCTATTTCTAGCCGTTGCAATTCCAGACTGGTATACCGCCGGTATGCCGGATCATACCGGCGGTATGCCGGTTCGTGACTGAAAAGTTGCCTTTGGCTTCTTTTCAAGCTTTGGTTATAAATAGCCTTGAACCCCTTCATTCAAGGTTGATGCTTTAAGCCTAAAAATTTCTAAACCACCAAAGCCTATCCACAAACAACTCTACAAAGCTTTCATTTGCCATTCACAAATTGTGTTAGAGTTATTGAGTTGAAAAGTGAGATCTTCATCCTATTGTATAAGGAGATCAAAACCTATTGTGAAAGGTTGAAGTTGGAGAGTCTTCGTATCCAAACTCTCGGTTGAAGTTGGGGAGTCTTCGTATCCAAACTCTCGGTTGAAGTCGGAGAGCCCTTCGGATTAAAGCTCTTGTGTAAGAAGTTGGCGAGTTCTTCGGATCCAAACTCGTGTGTAACTATTTGCTCAAATAGTGGATTAAAGCCGGAGAGAGTTCCGGGACTGGACTGCCTCTTAGGAGGATACCAGGATATATCGGGTGTCGGTATTGTGTTTGCTTCTTCTCTTGCACTTATATTTTTAAATTGCTAATTAGCTTGTGCTAAGTGCTTGATTAGTTAGCTTGACCCTATTCACCCCCCCTCTAGGGTTACTACAACCTTTTGGGTTCATTGCAAGGGAGGATAAAGTATGATATCTGCAAAAGGCCCTTAAGGTCTCAAACAATCACCATGTGCTTGATTTGGTTGATTTACACATGTTGTACTCAGTTTGGCATGTGTCAATCGAAGAAGGATCATTCGGTATTTTATCGACTAACATCAGCTAAAAGAATATTACTTGGTGTCTATGTTGATGATATTGTGATTATAAGAGATGACGACAGGGCTAAACAAGCTTCTTATTGAAAAGTTTCAAACCAAAAATATGTGAGCATTGAACTACTTCTTGGGCATTGAAGTCACGAGGGGGAAGCACGACATTGCCATGTCTTAGCGAAAATATGTACTTACATCTTAACTGAAGTTGGAATGATGCAAACTAAGGGTTCAACCTCACTCATAGATCAAGGGGTAAAGTTACTTCCTGATGAAGGGATTTTGATTTCCAATCCTGACCAGTATCGTCGAGTGGTTGGAAAACTCAACTACTTGACAGTCATGACTTACGTCGATATTTTCTTTGTTGCAAGTATCAAGAGTAAATTTATGATTTCTCCACGAGTTCCACATTGACATACAATTCTCAAATATAGCATTATCTAGCTCAGAATACTGGAAAATGAATTCGGATGAAGAATCAATGGCATACTCGTCTTGAGTGTTTTACAGATGCTGACTGGGGTGCGAGCCTTACAGATTGATTTTCGACATCCGACTACTCAGTATTCATTGGTAGAAAATTGGTGTCGTGGAAGAAAAAGAAGCAGCGTGTGGTCTCACGATCAAGTTCGGAAGCGGAATGCCGAGCAATTGCTCATGGCATTGCAGAAGTGTTATATATGCAACTTCTATAAGAGATGGGAGAAGAAGCAAGATCAGAAACAGGTGATATGTGGTGTGATAATCACTCAGCTATTCATATTGCTACAAATCCTGTATTCCATGAACTGACGAAACACATTGAGATTGACATCCATTTTGTCTGTAATGAATATCAGAAGGGGGTGCTGATGTTTCACCATGTGAGAACTGGAGATCAGATAGCAGATATATTTACAAATTCCCTTTTGGGCCCTGACATCTATGCTCCAGCTTGAGGGAGGGTGTTAAGTATTATGTTTTAGTCTTATGTTTAGTCCCACATCGGATAGCGAATAAGGAGGATGCTAGTCCTCTCCTATATATATATGTAATCCCTCGTTCAATACCAATCATCCAATTATTTCGTCTTACAAAAACAATAAACGCCATTAGTTGCGTAAGTATGTTAATCAATTTAAGTACTTATTTAACCCAATCCGCTCGGGTGATATCAGATGCACAAGTCAAGAAAATCACGAAACCCCTCGGATACGGGTAGAGAATATGTGATGCCGTATCAACACCGAAAAACAGAAATACAAAAAATTAGGATACTCGCACGGATACTTGTACTAAATACGGATATGAGGAGACATGACTTGCATTATATTTCCAGTACATGTAGCTTTCTTGGTCATGTATCGGATATACTGTACTAGTAGCTTCATGCTTATCGTCCGAGTGACATTTACCGCTTTTATATATTGTGATCATTCTTGTATATTCTTCTTGCTCTAGTGGATTGAGATATATGATTGTTAGTAGTTCATAAGATTGTCTTGCATGCTAGTTAAACTCAAGGCAGTCTTTTACAACCGTGGTCACAATGTGGGGGTGCAAGTGTACTCCATAGTTCATAGTTGGCCTTGTACCGCCCACATTTTTCATATTTTGGTAATAGGATGTGACAAAAGACGACACAATATCATAATGCTGCCAAACTAAAAATCAAACTGTATCAGAGCATCCAAAAGGGAAGTGATGAGATGCTGAAGTTTGCCTTACGTTCCCATAAATAGTTTGAAAAACGGAGTGTAGAATAAGTAGTTTATGTGCCAGAAACAACCTTAGGCTCATGATACTAGAGGAGCCATAGAAGGATAAGGAGCAACAGTAGGATTAATGGAGGATATCACTGAGTTTGTAGCAGCAGCAGTGGTAGATGACATATCGGGAGTAGTAGTAGTCGAAGAAGCCATGCAGTAGTAAAGTAAATATAGGTAAACAACACTAAATTAGAAATGCTACAATAACACCCTACAAACATGGCTAGAAAGAGCACAAGAGAGGAGTGGGCAAGAACACAAGTTGGTGAGGTCATGGTAGACCAGTGAAGAGCTTATCACAATGCCAGATAGATGATTCTGATCTCATCGACGATGACATTCTCGGGGTCTAGTCTCTAGAGATGGTGGAGATGGAGGTCGGTAAGAGACCTCTAACTCCAATAAGTAATATAGATTTCCTTCATCTCAACCCAGGTTTTAAATTTTAATAAGAGGTGAGCCCCTAACTGACGAGCAATAGAAACCTTCATATGATTATCCGATCCTAAGGTTGCTCTGCAATTCTTTTATTTCATTAGATGTTTCCTTACAGATGGGGTTGAGTTTATTTCCAAACAAGCTGAGATTTCAGACATTTCACTCGCTACTCACCCCATGACCGAGAGCTAACAGGAACTGAAAGAAGCTTTCTAATTCACTTCAAATTTCTACCCTAATGGAGTGTCAGAAACTCATATCCTCGAGATGGCGTAGTCCAATGCATCCACCAGAAAATCTGCATTCAGTGAAAATAGATTATTTTAGACCTCAACTATTTTATCATGGTTCTGTCAGAGGCGACATTACGAATAATTTAACATGTACTGATAACTCGAGGGAACCTGCATCCTCTTTGGTGAAACACATCGGCGGCTTTATTCTGAAGACGTTTCCATGTAGGCCTCCTTTTCCAACTAGGACCCCAAGGTCTACATGTGAGAGCAACAGTTATATAAGTATGAAGTTCTACATTTAATAGGACTGCTCTAAAAGAAGAGTAAAACATCATATTGAACCATCATACCCTTGAGCTTCTCGAACAATACTGCTGTCTCTGCCTTCGCAGGACTCTTCTCTTTCCTATCAGTCACAAGTTCTACGCCCAACATCAGCCCCCTGCCTCTCACATCTCCAATAACTAAACAACGTAGTCACCGTAATCATCAATGAGTATGTTAACATGCACATTATTTTTCATAAAGAACAAGTACACAAATAGAGTACAAGAAGAATATGATATGGTCTCTTATACATTGCACGGATAAGGGTGCAACAAAGACTAATAGAGTAGTTGATTTGGGTCTCCCTTGGTCTATGTTGCATGGATAAGAATACAATACGACATGATGATATGCATACACCAGTGGTTGTATTCTTGAGTGTCCTTATCACGTCTGATACAGATCGAATTCGAGACTATGGTGCGGCATGAATTGTTGATGTATGCACGAATTTTTGAGTCCAATATTTGTTGAAGTAATTTATTTTTGTTCATAACCTACAATAGGCAGTGAAGGTTAGTTGATATTTATTTAGATAAGGAACAACATTATAATCATTATCATTTTTATTTAAGCCCGGCCGAGTTTCAACTTCCTCTATGAAAGTAGGCCTTTGCCTTCCAGTAGAAATGCTACATAAAGGTCTTCCCTGCCTTTAACAGAACCCTCAGTAGGGGCTTCCCTTCTTTTGAAGAAGAGAATAAATCTTATCAACAATGCAAAACCATCTAACCTTTTAACACTTAATGCATGTGTAAGAGTCCTCAAATGAATCAAGAGTTTCTTATTTTTAGATATTTTAATGCAAAGTCATCTGATAGCTTTGAACTAGTAATGTGGACGGTGCTTCATATAATATTACGGACAAGTACAGCCTACACTCCACGTAGATATACTTTAGTTCAGTTAATTTGTGATCTATATGTTATGAATAATGATAACTGAAATACGTTATAAAATTAAAACTATCAGGAAATAAAATCATGGGTTAAGGTTCAAAGAATTACTTTCATGCTTTTGCTGAAGTGTTTTCAAACCGTTCAATTAAGTGTGAGCCAACATTAGCACAGTGTGTTTGACGCTTCTCCTTGTCAAGAACCCTGAGTACCGCAAGACCACCAGAAGAACAGACAGGGTTTCCACCAAATGTGTTGAACTGGATTTTCTGAGACATCACCTGTGCTATCTCAGGCGTAGTAACCACTGCGCCTAATGGCAAACCATTACCAATTCCCTGTAAGGTACAAGTCAAAACAAATACTTTGGACGGAAAACTGCACTAGCATGGAGAGGCAAGAAATATGATAAATTTACAAGAGATCAATCTGTTGAATAAAATAATAAATATATAATTAGAGAATGAAATAAAAACCAAAGGCTCTGTTTGGTTGCAAGGTAGGTGAGCGGAAGGAAACTGAATAATGGAACTAGCTTCTGTTTTTTTTCTACCAGAAGAACATGAAATCGAAATATAGTCCAGGAGAAAGGTTGAGATACGTTTCTCAACCATACCATTGTAACTTTTCCAAAGGTATCGAAAATGAGAAAAGAATTGCAGCTATATATTGTTTTATTATTATTATTATTATTTTGCTCTCATTTGTTTTTGTTACATCACAGAATGACTAAAATGAATGAGAATGAAATATATTAGGACGCAAAACATATGGACACAAGGAAAGGTACCTTTGCCATTGTGACAATGTCTGGAATGACTTCCTGTGTCTGAAAACCCCAATAATGGCTTCCGGTGCGTCCAAACCCACTCTGAACTTCATCAGCAATGCATATGCCACCAGATTTATGAACAGTATCATAAACTAGTTTCAGGTACCCAGGGGCCAATTCTACCGCACCTCCAACACCCTATAAATGGAGAAATGAAAAAGGATGAATTTATGAGTAAATTGCCACTTCTTTTTTCTTAACTTCGCAAGTCATACCTGAAAGGTTTCTGCAATAAAACCTGCAACTTTCCCAGAAGTACCGTAGTCGATATGATCTTGTACTTCTTTGGCATAACGTGTAGCATCAGAGCCAAACACCCCATGATATGGATCAGGATTCATGACATGATGAACTTCACCCTGTTGAAGTCAAATATCATGAATTAATGCATTGGATAACGTAACATGTTCTGAACTTGTTTGAATTACATAATTTCACTATTAGATACCAGAAATAAAATTATCCAAAACTATGGGGGTCAGCTACATAATTTTGTCTCCCAATTTAACTCAGAGGGATGACCCAACCTATTGAGGGCCATCTCCTCTGTTGTTATCTGATGCTCCATGTATTATTCATTTCCTATCCACATGGCAAAGTTCTAGTGGAATGCAGTAAACCTAATGCATCCCTCTCATAGGCTTTAGCCAAACTTAAGACATAAGGTGAGACATTATGGATAGAACAGATGGACCTTTCTAATATTTCAAAGAAGTAGCATTCATCATTCAATGCTGTTGATTAGACCCAGATGAAGTTCAAGATCACAACATATTCCACATCCACGGAGTGACTTAAGTTCTTTCATAAACAGTTTTACATGGATAACAAAGGAGTCAAGGCATCTGGATCAGACAGCAATACTAGCCACCAAAAGACCAGTTCTCAATTAGTGGAAGTCTCCAAGACTGAAATCAATATGCACTAGAAAACAGTCAGGTTGTGTCCGGTAACTGGCAACCAGCATAAAACATTCACGGGTGTCTATGAAATGATTGAGGGTCAAAAGAACTAAAGTATAAAACATACCATCATCCCAAAAGAGTTATAATAACCATGCGGATCACTTACACTAGAAAATAGTAGAAAATTGCTCAAAAGTTTTGGAATATGAAAAGCAATTCATCAGTTCCATTTCTGGAGCACATAACATGCAATTAGACAACTAAATGACAAGAGGGGTAGTAATCAACAGTTTGTACTAGCAAAAGATTACTTATTTACACATGGTACACACAGACCTGAGATATTGGGTATTTCCACGTATTCAAAGCTGTCAGTCCTATTGTTCCTGCACTTCCACCATGATATGCATTTCTCAAGGCAATCATGCTAAGGTTACCAGTATACAAACGAGCCATCATCGTTGCTAATTCATTAGCTTCAGTGCCAGAATTTACGAAATAGACAACCTGCATTTTCAAGAAATCCAGATAATAGTTTCACATTGTAAGATACAACTGTGAAAAAAGATTAGGAACCAACTGTGTATGCAGTTTGAACTTTATGTCCATTTCATTTCATATAATAAATCAACTACTGAAAAAGTAGATGAAAAGGGGAAAAAAAAACATATACAATCTAAATGATAGGATCTTTATCTTGCTGATAACTAGCATGGTCGACACTTCCTTTTATGGTTGCTGAAAATGTTCTTGATGCAATATATCTGGCGGAAGAAAGAAATGCTTCCAGAATTCCATGAAAACCATGGCAGCATAGGGAGGGAAATAATAGTCTCAAACTTGAATCAAAGTTCTTAAATTCATGGTTAATACCAAAATATCTCTAATTCATCATAACCAGGAGCCGACCCACCATAGGCTGAAGGGAAGTGGAAATCTTGGTTTCCTTCTGTGTAGTCTGTTTGTTCTATTATTTACTTCATTTTAGTATAAATTGAACAAACCAAATGGTGACTTAGTTAGTAAATTGTTGGATTTATAAGAAAGAGATCTTGAGTTCAAAGCTGATTATTGTAACATTATGATTGTATTATAATTATTTTATTTTTTATAAATTCTATATAATGCCCCTTAAATTCTAAGTTAAATGTATTTTCGCTCCACATGGAAAACATTTATGCAGTTGTCACTGGTTATAACCAAAGGAATCTAACTCATTGACAAATAATTCCACTACAAGTACATATTGTTAGCCCAATGATTAGGCTGAGTTTTTGAATATGGCTAATCGATTAAGTTTAACATTATAATATCACTAATAATCATGCAATCAGTGTAATGTTGCTACTTAAACATAGCACTAAATTTTATCAGACTTTGCTACTATGCATATTGCTTTGTTTGTCTAACATTACTTACAGAAAAACAGTAAGAAAGATCAAACATCGACATATGCAATGAAAAAAATCATGATGGACCAAAGACGACATTATACCACAAGATTTTTCTGAACAGGCTACGACATCTCCGGAGCTATGCACATATCCTTTCAGATTTTATGTTTGTTTATCTTCGAACAACTGTTGTCAGGGAAATGCCATCATCGTACAAAGCAAGAAGACAAGTCAAGTCATGCCATCATCTGAAAGGAGTCATCTGCTGCTTGGTTTATATTTTCTTATGTATTTTATATTTATTATTTAGGACCAAATGTACATCGGGTCGCATTGGCACTAGAAAGCTCAAACCCAATCCTATACAAACATCCTAGTCCACCAAATAAGCCAGACCCAAACCCACAGCATTCTGGCTTAGGAGAAGCCGAACTCGGCCCGAATTTGGTCCCTGTTGACCCAGTTTCAGAATTGCCCGTTCCTCCTTGAGAACTGGTCTTCAACGTTCGAAATTTCATACGTTACGCACACCGAGTTCTGGCCGAATACGGTCCCTAGAAAAACTATAAAATATAAATATGCATCGAGTTCTCTATTGAAACTCACTCATTCTTATTGTCAATCTTTATACATTATGACCTCTACAACCTTCATATTCCCATGTACAACTCCTAAGTCTTCTAGTGCCAAGTGCGATCTCGATTAGAAGTCTACAAGAGTGGTAAAACTTGAATTTCTAAGTTATTGTTCATTTCGTTGTTTGAAGTCGGCGAGCCCTTCGAATGAAAGCTCGTAGTTGTTTGAAGTCGGCGAGCACCTCGGATCAAAGCTTGTGGTTGTTTGAAGTCGCCGAGCACTTCAGATTAAAACTCGTAGTTGCAAGAAGTCAACGAACACTTCGAATCAAAGCTCGTAGTGTACTGTTATTTCACAAATAGTGGATTAATACCGGACAAGAGTCTCTGGATTGTCTTCTACGAAGGCCCACCAGTATACATCGTGGTGTTTGCGCTTCCGAACTCATATCTCTATTTACTTGCTTGCTAATTTTATTTAGTTGATTTGCATAAAATTGTTATTGGTGTATTATTGCCTTCACCCTATTCAACCCCACCCCCTCCCTCTAGGGTTACCTACACGTATGAACATGTGATACAAATTTAAGAAAAAATAATATAGTAACCATCTCTAAAATTGATTGCAGTATATTACTGGATGATCGAATAGTTCTAGAAATGGAAAGTAAACACAATAACCTTACTGGCCCAACATTTGGAATTAAACCAACCCTAAAAGCAATCTTTCAAAACTTTTCGATCTCCACGTGTATACATGGGAAGGTTTAATATAATAAATTGCAGCTAAACATGATGAGTAACGAAAACCAAAGAGAACAGAGAAACATTCCTTCCGATCTAAATTCATGCATGGTGCTCAATTTGACTTACGTAACTCTATTCGATGTAAATTCGTGACTTAGTTTAGAGACACAATAGTATAATACCTTCAAGTTTCCAGGCATTTTGGATGCCAATGCTTCCGCAAACTCAACAATGGCATGGTGGAGATATATGGTGGTGGTGTGCTGAAGGAGCTCATTTTGCTTCACCACAGCATTCACGATATCAGGATGGCAGTGCCCACAAGATACCGTCACAATACCAGCAAAACAATCAAGATAACGCCTCCCACTCTCATCATATAAATATTGCATCTTCCCTTCTACAATATTGAGCTAAAACCAAAACGTTAAAGCTAAATATTAGAATAAATATCGCACGTCTTAAATAATGCATTCCTTTTCTCAATCATAAAACAGAGAAGTAGACAGAGACAACTAGTAAGAGGTATATTGATTTGAATTCTGCTAATATAGTGGAACTACTAAAAACCATATGAAAAATGAACAATAGCACCAAAAGATGAAATTTTTGTTATAATCTTACAACTTGCAAGTAAAAAATAAATTAAAAAAATGAAATTGTTACCAGAAGACACTAATATTCTCAACAAATGGAACCTTTTTTAGACTAACAAATGGAACATAGTTAATGATTTCTAAATTATGAATGAAATTCAAGTTTTACATCCAGCAATACAAGGGAGTAACAAGAAAAGAAAACAGAAGTAATTAAAAACCCAGTCCCCTAGAAGAGATTTATGATGCTTTTACGGATAAGATCAAGCAAAAGATGAAAAATGAACAATAGCACCAAAAGATGAAATTTTTGTTATAATCTTACAACTTGCAAGTAAAAAATAAATTAAAAAATGAAATTGTTACCAGAAGACACTAATATTCTCAACAAATGGAACCTTTTTTTAGACTAACAAATGGAACATAGTTAATGATTTCTAAATTACGAATGAAATTCAAGTTTTACATCCAGCAATACAAGGGAGTAACAAGAAAAGAAAACAGAAGTAATTAAAAACCCAGTCCCCTAGAAGAGATTTATGATGCTTTTACGGATAAGATCAAGCAAGAGATTTAAAATGATCTAGAAAGCAACTAAAAGTTTAGACTCTCAAACCAGGACATTTCTGAATTCTGATGCTTTGACGAACAATTAGGACGATTTCAAAAAAGAAGGATAGGTGATGCTTGAAAGAGCGAAGATGATACAAAAATCAATATTAAAGGTGAGAGAACAAGAAATTCCTCATCAAAAATGAATTAGGACAACTATCATTAAAGGAGAACTGTAGAAACCCTAAAGTAGTATTGTCTTAAAGCAAATGAAGAAAATAATCAACAGAATAGTCTCATCCGAGAACCCTGCCTATTCTTCAGATCTTCTCAACTTAATAAGCCCCAAATTCTGCATTTCTATAAGTTTTGAGAATTTTGATAGGTACTCTAGCAGGAGAACCCAGCTGATATCTTATACATAGATTGATGTCATATTATATAAAGGAGCTCAAATTCAAACGCAAGTAACAAACAAAAAGCCTAGTAATTTTTAACAGTTCCTAACGACCTACAATATCTCAGGCTATAATTCCTGTGTAATGAACTACTTCAAACATTTTTAGAAAGAAATTATAAGATGGATTCTATTTTATATATTACATAGAGCAAACTAAATATCACAATTTTGTCTATCTAGTTGAAACAAATTGTAGTTCTAGTAATTGACCCAAACTTTTTTCATTTGGTCACTAGGAATTTGAGTCTCCATTTCCACTGTTCCTTTTTGGGAATCTGAATTCTCGGGAAAGCATGCGAAGAATCTTGTGGTTGGACATGTATCTCAAACCCACCAGAATATAGTGAAAATCTTATAATTAGTATTTCTTGCACCTGAAAGAGTAGCATAAAATAAGATTTTGGATTTTGCAACGTATTTAAGACACAAATTAGATTGAATGTACCACATGAAGAAAAAAAAAATTGTATATTGGACCAAGTATCGTACTTCAGAATTTCATAAATCTTATCATGTCAACCAAACAATAGAATTCCATGAACATCAATTCAAGAAATTTTAAGTTTTTTTTTCCTAGAATTACAATTCCTTGCAACCAAAGGCATGCCATATAAGCATCAAGTTTTCCAAGCTCCTCGTCTAAGATCCAAGCCAAAATAGTTGGCACTTGAAGAACTTAGGTGCTTAGAGAGGGAAAGGTGGGTCCCATGCTTGAGTTCCAAGCATAATTTTCCTCAAACCGAACACAAAAAGAGGATGAAGTAACAAGAACTTGGAAAACTTAGACCCATCGTCTAGTTTTATGAGTTTTTTGACTTCTTCAAGTTCCATTGGTTCCAAAGAACCAAACAGCCCCTAAAGTTCAAGATTTTGGAATAAGAGACATCTTTTAAGAAAATTTTGGCTGAATGCACCACAAGAGAAATAAATTTTGGATATTCAACCAAGCACCGTAATTCTAGAAATTATATTATATTTTCTTGGAATTCTGGCCAGTGTACTAAATGGCGGCCGTCTAGCCAGCCTAGACGGCGCCTAGGCGCTAGGCGGTCTCTCTCCGCACCGCTTTTCGATAGGCGGTAGAGTAGGCGGCCAACGGAGGTTGGCAGCATAGGCGGACGCCTAGGCGGAACAATACCTAACAAATATTTTGGCCAAAAAGGATTTGTAAGCATTATGGGCCTATGGTTCACTTTTACAAAACTAAAACTTTATAAATTTTCGTTCTACAACTTAGTTATGCATGGAACACCCTTAAAATATGCATATTATGCAAAAAAAAAAAAAAGTGGTAAAATAGTAAAAAATGTTCAAAATGTATCGACCGCCTGGAGGCGCCTAGGCGGTAGGCGGACTCTCTCCGCCGTGCACCCGTCTACTGCCGTTTAGAACCTTGATTCCAGCTACAGTAAGAATCAGATCTTGGAATTAGTAACATCTTAAAGAGAAATTTGGTTGAATGTACCACATCAAGGATAAAGTTTGGATATTCAACCAATCACCTTAACTCAAATTCCATGAACCTTGTCATTTCAATCAAAGAATAGAAATTCCAACAATCTCAAACCCATTCTAATGGAAAAAAGGCTTGGATGATGGATGGAATCTGAAACCCAGAAGTCCTATTTTTCCCTGGTATTACAATTCTTTGCAACTAAACAGTACAATAAAATCAGATTTGGATTTAGCAACATGTTTAAGACAAATTTGGTTGATTCGTACCACATGAAATAAATTTGTATATTCAACAAAACACACCGAAATTCAAATTCCATGAACCTTATCATGTCAAACAAATAATAGGAGTTCCATGAATCTCAATTCTGGAAATTCTAATTTTTTTACATGGAACTCCAATTCCTTGCAACCAAACAGTAGGATAAAAGTCGGATTTTGGAATGGAAGTAGCATCTCTTTAAAACCATTTTTGGGATCCATGTGTCTCCAACCAATAAACATAATTCAAATTCCTTAAATTTTATCACCTCAACGAAATAAGAGAAATTCCATTAAACTCAATTATAGGAGTCTATCTTTTCCTGGAATCAAACAATGCAATAAAAATCAGATTTTGGAATCAGCACCAGCATCTAGACAGATTTGGTTAAATGTACTACATGAAAAATAATTTTTCAATGTTCAACCAAACGATATAGATTGGAAATGCAATTCCAGAAACCTCAATTCTAGCTAGGAATTCCAAGTTTGCTCAGAATTACAATTTCTTGTACAATTAAAAGCAAATTTTGGACAGCAAAATTTTTAAGACAAATTTGGTTGACACGATAAAAAAAAAAATTCATATTTAACGAACAAAATTTGGATGCTATATTTCTTGAAATTCTAGTGCTCTCCAACCAAAAACCATAACTCAAATTTTGTCATATAGCCTTTTCTTTTGGCTAATTTGCATTAAATACCTTCAATTTTCATCCATGTTGCTACATGTACTATTGTTATTAGAGGATAGCTAACATGACCTTTTGAATATCTGCAATTAAGTACCCTCCATTGACCTTTCACATTTGATGCAATTTTGCCACTAAAATAGCCATCCCATCAAAGGGCAAGTCATCCCAAGGGTGGAGCCATGGGCTTAGGTTTTACACATTTTTTACCACATCCATTAGGTTACCCCCTCTGGCTTGAAAAACTGCACAATTTAGGACAATTTGCTCCTATCGAACACAGTGCATCATTTCTTCAACAAGGCAATATGCTAATAATGTGGGGTTAGCAACTTGCAAATGCATTAAAAGCAATGTGTCTAAATGTAATTTAGCCTTTTCTGTTTGGGTTATTTAATTTTAGGGTATAGTATAATATTGGAAATTTGTGTTTAAGTCTCCATATTGTCCAGAATATGATTTGGGTCTCGTCCTAACGGTTGACTTGGTTGGTCATCCAAAATGGAGACCTAAACTCACATTTTGAATATTATACGAGACCCTAAAATTAAACGAAAATACGTAAGGGTTGTGTGACTTGACTTATTTAGTTTTGCATAGTGGGGTTGTGTGACTTTGGGTTATTTAATTTTGTCATGACCAATCGAGAATGAGACCTGTGACACTGTTGTTTGTTTCTATCATGATCTCAGCAACCACACAACCCTCCTGCCTGGCAGCAGTTTCGGTGGGAGCGACTTCATGGGCATCGTGTCTCGTCAGATGTCTTTCTTCCGATCACATTGTTGAATGCTTGCAACTAGACTCAAGAGCTCCGGAAGGTTGTGTGGCTGCTGAGATCTGGATATGAACAAACAAAAGTGTCCAAGTCACATTCTCGATTGGTCGTGAAAAAACTAAATAACCCAAGTCACAAAACCATCACATATTTTAGTTTAGCTTTAGAGTCTCTTATAATGTTCAAAATTTGTGTTCCATTTTGGATGGTCAGCCCAAGCCAGGTGTTCCATTTTGGATGGTCAGCCCAAGTCAACCGGACAATATGGAGACCTAAACGCAAGTCAACTGTTGGGACGAGACCCAAAACCTCTTCTGGATGATATGGAGACCAAATTTACAATACTACACTAGACCCTAAAACTAAATAACCCTTTCTTCGTTCTAATAATAGTACATTCCACCTTACTGTTTCCCAAATTATTATTAGAAAATTGCTGCCATGAACCTTAAACTCAAATGCAAATTAGCAATTTTATGGACAGAGAAGAGAGAGGGAGAGGGAGAGAGAATGATTACAGGCTTTTGATAGTAGTGGAAGATGGAGGGACCGAGGAACTCCTTCCGCTTCTTCATGATCTCCTCCCCCTTCATCCCTTCGTACGGACGAGGCTGGTGGTCGAACGGTGGGAGCGATGGCGGGTCGGATGCGGATCCGGTGCCCCGCCCGCGTTGGAGGAGGATCCGACGGAGCTCCGACTTCGACTCGGAGCTCCGTCGCAGTAGGTGCCTCGACCCGGATCCGAACATCTTGATTTTAAGAAGAAGAAAACTGGAATGAGATTGGAGAAGAGGAAGGGAAGGTGGGTTTAGACCAACGCAAATGGGGACGAGGTTCTATAGAGGGAGGGCCCGGAGTGGGGTCCATTTTTGTTCACACACCAAAACTAGGGTGTATGTCCACCCTCCACTAAAGGATTGACACGTTTCTTTAGTCAAAACTACTTTGAATGTTTACAAAACCACTTTGGAAGTGGTTTATGTTGAATAGATTTGACACGTGTCATTTTTTTGTTGGAGAGTGAACAAACACCCTAGTTTTGGTGGGTGAACAAAAATGGACTCCCCGGAGAGAAAAAGGACGCGGAGGTGGGTGACGAGGAGATGAGACTGCTGTGTCACACTCTTATTTGTTAACTATTTTAAAAGATTACCCCATTTGAACCCTTTTGCCTCTTTTTTTAGTTGTTGTTTTAAAGATTGTTTCAACAATAAGATCTCTCTTGCCGAACTAGAGTGACCGTTGTGGTTATTGGGAAGAGGCATAAGATTCTGGCTGGATGGTGGAAGACTAGTGGATCAAGTCACGAGAGTGTATTATATTATTCCTTCCGTTTATAAAAGCGGTGGAAGTTGGGGGCACTTGGTCCAAAAGACATGTAATATAACGTGCACAAAGTTCCGTACGTATTGTCGGACATTTAAAAAAACTATCTTTCTTTTGTTTTCCTTTCTTAATGTTTTGTGGGAGCTTATTGAACAAGCAAAATATGAAGAATGCCCTATTGTGACCCCTCTTCTTCGTTACTCGATACAACTAAAAAAAGTAGGTTTTATTATGCCATGGAATAATGAATTTATGCGTGCGTCCCAAAAGTTACAAAGTAGGTAAAACCAATTTCAGCTACTCAGATCAACCAACCAAAAAATCTCCATATAAAAAATAAATCCAACTCATTTGGCCCGCTAACTTCCATATACAAAAATGTCATACAAGTAATACGGCCAGCTAAGTACCACATGGACTCAGTCCGACATAATACGTTTAAGTTGTGCATCTAACATGCATATCTTATGGATTTGCCTAACAGGTCTATATGTTAATCCAATATATATCATATGTAACCAAATATAGATATAGTAAAGACGAGTTCGTAGTCAATCATAGGTCTGATACAAAGTGATAATAGTCCCGACAACGTATTAATGCTTAATAAGCAAAGTATAACAATAATGTATAGCACCCCCATGTTTATCCTAAGGTAATATGGTCTATAAATAAAAGTAGTGTGTAGAGAAAAGTGAAATAAGGCACCCATGGGAGATCAGGAATATAGGTAGCTAGTAACCTATAACCTTTGTATCCACTGATTTGAATTATTTTTATCTAATTAGTTAGTGTAGATATATCATAAATAATTTATATATATATATATATATATATATATATATATATATATATATATATATATATATATATATATATATATATATATGAGAGAGCGGATCAAAAGCCGGCCCCCCTTAGAAAACCTCCTAAAAATCTCCCTCACTCTAATTCGTAATATTAATGCTAATATTAATGTTAATATTAATGTTAATATTAATATTAATGTTAATATTAATATTAATGTTAATATTAATATTTTTTATTTTTTTTATTAATTTTAATGTTAATGTTAATATTAATGTTAATGTTAATATTAATTTTAATGTTAAGTTTAATGTTAATTTTAGTATTTAATGTTAATATTAACATTAATATTAACATTAACATTAACATTAATATTAACATTAATATTAACAATAAATTACGGATTAGAGTGAGGGGGGTTTTTAGGGGGTTTTCTAAGGGGGGCTTTTGATCCGACTTAATATTAAAATTAATATTAACATTAACATCAACATTAACATTAATATTAACATTAACATTAATATAAAAATAAAAATAAAATAAAAATTAATATTAACATTAACATTAATATTAACATTAATATTAATGTTAATATTAACATTAAATTACGGCCGAGAGTGAGGGGGGTTTTTAGGGGGCTTTCTAAGGGGGGCTTTTGATCTGCTTCCATATATATATATATATATATATATATATATATATATATATATATATATATATATATATATATATATATATATAGAGAGAGAGAGAGAGAGAGAGAGAGAGAGAGAGATCCACATCCCCTCCTTTGCATCCCCTAAGCATATCCTCCTTCACATCCATTGGATCTTGTTTAAGCTATTTAATCTTAACCGCTGATTTTTCAATGGTTAAGATTATATGACTTAAATAAGATCCAACGGTTGTTATCATGGGGATGCTTGGGGGATACAAAAGTGAGAGGATGTGGATCCCTCCTCATATATATATATATATATATATATATATATATATATATATATATATATATATATATATATATATATATATATATATATTGCTGCATGATTTATCTAAATATAAATGGTACTATAGTTAAGGTTTAATATTTTTAGATAATGTTATGTGTGACGCATGTTTTGGACTAGTGTTTGTGTATATTGGTTAGTTTAAATTCAGCATAGGTTCAAGTAGGTATTGGGTTACTGTAGGCTAGTCTAACATATCCAAATCACCTTCATTCGAACCCAAACTTGGTCCACACCTACCTGGGACCTAGGGGACCCAAACCAAGCCCTTGCTAGACCTAAATGGTGCGTGTGTACACACAAGTCAGTCTACACCTGGCCGGCCCTATATAGCAGCCCACTTGGGTAGTGGGTAAATAACTACCACCCCAACTCACCCCACTCCCCTTAAACTTAGCCACAAACCACCTGCCTCACCCTCTACATCCCTACACCTCATTTTAAATCATTTTTCTTAGCCTTCACCCCCAAAACTCTCCAATAGCAACCTACATTCAGCCACACTCCAGAGAAGAAATATTGGAATAGGTAAACTTATAAGGCATTTGACACCTTTAAAAGAGTAGGTAAGCCTTTCAAATCTTTCACTAATCTTTATATCTACCTCTTAGCTTTCCGTTCATATATGTTTCATAAGGAGCCTTGGTGTTTTAAAACCCCCCCCCCCCCCCCCGCCCCCCAAAATCACCGTCGTACGACGAAGTGTCCAGATTAGGTGTTGTCAGGACAAATCATGCAAAGAACGAGGCGCATACTCCAAACCGCTAGGTAAAAGTCTTCCGAACCATTTCCATTGCATACCTTTATGAATTTTCTTCGATTACATATATAATTTGTGGTATGTTTGGCTTTTTATCCCTTCTATAAAGGATATTTTTTGCGAAGTGCGCAAGCTAGAATTTGGACGATAAGCTGTTGTCCATATTTCGTAAATAGGTAAGTACCCCCGTTATAGTGCTCTGTCCCAACTCCATGCCCCGTTCTCCATTGCGACGCGGGGAATACGGTTATGAAACACTGTCGCTATCGATTGGTTATGACGATTGAATTAAGATCCTTTCCTCATTATGGAATGACTTTTTCAAAATCAAGTCCCATATTCTGCGGGTTGTACCTCAAGGATGGAATCTGCGGCCGAGTCGAAAGAGACCTCCCGTTGCTCTGTTTTTCATGCCGTACTTGCTTCTTTGGCTATGGGTTTTTTGAATGCATTTTCGTGAATATTTTTGATGGATTTCATTACTTGCGTTCTTCAAGCTTCGTATTTTATATCGAACTCGGAATAGAAGGGTAGAGTGCTAATTCGTTGTTTGTGTGATTTCAGGTGATCGCGTAGGCGCCGTCTAGTGCAACCGTCTTCTTTTCTTTCACCTCAAGTAAATCTAGGTGAGTGGATGACCCTTCTTCCCTTGACCCTTATTTCTCCAATCAATTGATAACGTCAATATGAATCAATATAGCTGTAATGACGCAAATGGCTTACGTTAAATAAATTGTTGCACGAGTTCTCATGTACACTGGCTATAAAACTACTTGATCATAGAACTGTTATGTGCTTACATATACCATGCTTATAGAACTATGCTAAGCAAAGATCAAATCGATTAAATGAATGTTGCAACGATACCATGAAACGTGCCTTCAATAATTAGTTTAGCTTAGCACGGTCATGGACAACTTATGCACAAGGGCAATTATTTTTCGGACGGTATCCCGGGGCCACGAGACCGATCCGGCCAAGGAAGAAACATGGATAGCTATGCTAGATGCATGCCACGATATGCAGTGGCTTTCAACGGGGCTCGCTACCCGCGTTGAAGGACCTCTGCCTTACCATGCTATATATTTAGGATGGCTGTCATGTCAGTTACCTTCACAGAATGTACACTATTATATTCATCATTATCAATATGACAGGGAAGAACATGGTAAGCTCTACATTGCGACGACACGCTCTGCCGTGGATAAGATTTATCGTAGTTATGTTAATTGTGCCTTTCAAATGATTTCATGAATTGATTAGGATGGCTAGAAAGTTTATCAATTATATATGCTTGTTCACATAACTTCTTGAACCAAATGAGAGCATAAAATATAATTAGCCATCCACCAGTACACGGTAATGTATTGATCCTCACTCTCCAGAGGTGCTCCGAATCAAAAAAGCGTGCCAAGAAACTGAAGGCGATGCTTGGATATTTTGGAAGCCTTGCTAGCATGCGAAGGAAATTCTTCCACATTTTGAAGACTCCGATCAAGAACATACCATGTCTTATCAACTCTCTTCGATCCCAAGTCTAAGAGAGTGTTTTGTTGCTTATGTATTTTTTTAAAGGGGTGTAAATATATGGAACGACTATCCCATTAGCGTTCATTTTGTATCTGGGTTAAGTTGTAAGCCCACGTGGCACCTTTGTAAACGAGTCTGTAATATGATGTTCATTATCAATAAAAGCAAAAGTTTTCTTCTATATATTGTTGTCAAATTTTCTGGGTACTCTCTTTGTTGTTGTGTTTCAGATAACCTTATGAATGTGCCTTATGTGAGTGCAACTTAGGCTCATACAACATCACGCCCGAGGGACGACTATCGATTCTTTAGAATCGAGGCATGACATAATGGTTCAGAGTAAGGTTTTACGTCCTTTAGCCTTCCATTTTGAGTCTCGTACCCTTGATCCCATGTCGATGAGATGAGTTGTTCCATACAGTGAGTCCGTAATTTTTTCTAAGACTAATATGAGTTGTCTTATAATTTCAAAAGTCGGAGAAGCTGCGGCCATGAACGAAGTGAGTACTTCGAGCGGCTTGAGCAGTTCAAGGGCTGAACCCTCGAACGCCCCCATGGAACGGATGTTGTACATGTTGGAGGTGCACCAACGTCAGGCCGAGACAAATCAATGCCATAATGAGCATCATCGACGGCAGACTGAGGCACGACAAGCTCAATTTGAAAACTGTTTCGAGGCCCAAATCAAGATGCAACAAAAGCAGCTTGATACTCTTCAGCAGATTGTCCAGACAGTTGTGGCCAATAACAATTCTGCGATGACACATGCCATAACCGAGCCTGCAACCCGACCGATTGAAGTTGAACCGGAGGAGCCCGAATGCCAACCTGTAGCACCAATAAGTTTCAACTTTGAGGTGTCAAAATTTAAAAAAAATGTCGCACTTCCTTCAGCGGTACTGAAGACCCTTCTCTGGCGATCGATTGGTTGGAGGAATTAGAAGACTATTTCAAACTTTTAGGCATCTATGAGTCGAAGAGAGTCGCATGCGCTCAACTTCAACTCGAATTGAACGTGTAAGATTGGTGGGCCATACAAAAGCGAGCTCTCCGACGTGACGATGAGACATCTGCGATCACTTGGGCCACCTTCCAAAAGGAGTTCAAAATCGAGTACCTTCCCGCAGCCGTTCGATAAAAGAAGGAGAATAAATTCATGCAGTTGAGGCAAGAAAACATGACGGTGCGGTAGTACGCAGCAGAGTTCAACGAATTAGCCAAATTTACTGGAGCATTTGTGTTTACTACGAAGATTCGTACTCGACGGTTCGAAGTGGGTCTGCGGCCCTCTATCTCTGCCTACATGTTGGTTCCAAAGTATAAAATGATGGGTGAGTCCCTCAACCACGCTCTCCGCTTTGAGCACCAATACCCTCCAGTCATTGCCGGTATTATGCATACCTACAATCATAAGCATCCTAGCCATGCGGGAAGTAACAACATAAACAAACGTCCACCGAGGCAGATATCAAGCGCGAAACCTGGGATCTCACTACACCAAATGCAATCGGAACGGACATCTTATCGTCGACTGTGAAGTTTATTATGGTGGATGTTTCATCTGCAGAAAAGGGGCCACTTTCATAGAGATTGCTCGACCGGAGAAGAAGCTTGAATGTGCCTCAGTATCAACATCACCGTCCAGGGAATCAAGGTCCAACGCCCCGAGCTCAGTATCCTATGCCACAAAATGTCCAAGACCGTCGCCTCCAATGCCCAAGACACGTCTACGCCATGACTCGAGATGAGGCATTTGACTCGGATACAGCCGTGACAGGTATACTGCTTTTCAATAATAAACCTGCACCTATATTATTTGATCTGGCGCTACACATAGTTTTATTTTGGCAGATTTGGCTGAGGAACATAAATTTCCTATAACCTCGCAGGCCTTGACCTTAGTGTTAGAATATCGTTGGGAACGCAACTACTTGCAAACTCAGACTGCAGAGATAGAATCATTTGTATAGGTGGTAAAATGGTATATCTTGATGCAATAGTTCTATACATTAAGGAGTATGATATCATGCTAGGAATGGATTGGCTCGACGCTTACAATACCACAATTGACTACGCAGGGAAAAAGGTCACCTTCTATCTACCGAAGAGACCGAGTTCTGCTACTCGTGTGGTGAAGCATCGACGTCGTACATGGTGATCTCGGCAATTTCTGTTCTGAGGATGCTGTATTCCGACTTTGAAGGATACTTGGCGTCCATTCGTTACATGAGACATAATGGTGCAAATGCGGATCAAACCGACGTTGTGGCATAATTCCTTGACGTGTTCCTGGACGAGCTACCCAGTATGCCACCCAATCGAGAAATCAAATTCATCATCGATGCCTTAATCGACACCAGACCGATCTCTAAGGCTCCATATAGAATGGCCCCTATAGAGTTAAAGGAACTCAAGGTTCAGTTCCAAAAATTGCTCGACAATGGATTCATCCGGCCTAGTATTTCGCTATGGGGAGCGCCCGTGTTGATCGTTAAGAAGAAAGTGAAGTAACGTGTAGGCAACTCTAGAGGGGGGAGGGGGTGAATAGAGTTTGTGTCTATAATGACCAATTAAAAAATAACTCTATGCAAAGTCCAGAAAGCAACTATATAATCAGAGAGTAATAATGCGAAAAGTAAAAGAGTTTAGAAGAGCAAACGCAAACACAGTGATATATCCTGGTTTCCCTTGTGGAGGACTAGTCCAGGCCCGAGAACTCTTGTTCGGGGTTTGAATCCACTATTTGTGAAATAGGGTACACACGCGCCTTTAGTCAGAAGAGCACGCCAACTTCTTACAAACACGAGCCTTGGAAGCGCTTGACTACTTTGACTTCGCAGATGCGAAACTTGGAATTTTCCAAGTGACTTCTTTTCACTCTTGCAAAGAACTTCTAGCTGAATCGTACTGAGCACCTTGGGTCTTAGGAAGTTTTGTGGCTAGGAGATTTGGAAAGTAAGGCTTAGAGCATATAAGGCTTTAGAAGATAGAAAGCTTGAGAGTGAGAGATGATTTAAAATGGGAGAATCAAGCTCTATTTATACTAGTCAGGGGAGGCAGAGTTCGGCCAAAATTCTGTCCCAAATATTCAAAAATTCGAACGTTGGACAGCTCGTAGTAAGGTGTTCCTAAAAATTAGGTTACTGATTGTAAGGAGGCAGAGTTCGGCCCGAGTTCTGCCTTAGGCAGAGTTCGTCCCGAATTCTGTCTACCTCAGACCAGAAGCCCTATATGGGTGGGGGTGGCTTGGTTTAGTTCAGGAATTGTTTTGTTTTGTATGATGGAGCTTAGAGAGATATGTCTAGGGTTTGAGATGACTCAGTACGACTCAACGTAATTTTTCTAGACTCAATAAATTGAAAAATTACAGACTGAGAACAAAAATATTTGTAATATAACAGCTTATAGACGACGTCTGTCTTGAACTTGATGTATTGTATTTGATCATAGATGATGTTCTGTCTTGAACTTGATGTGTCATATTGGATCATATCAGATATCAGTTTGTTAATTATCTAAATCAGGTTGACTGTGATCCAGTTTGGGTCAACAATCTTCTCCATTTTGATAATTAACAAAATGATATTTGTATGTCTCAATATTCATACCTAGACACATGTTAAAGGAGAGAAGATAATTTGCACATATGACGTGGCTCCCCCACAACTGAATATTTCTGTCTTGATACAAAGCTCTATCCAAGCACAACATAATACATATACAATATCACATAGTATGCTATTTTTCTCTCCCTTTGTCATTTGGCAAAATAACGCATAGCTCCCCCGTAACGAGATAAAAAATAGACAAAGTGAAGAGAGAAAACACACAACATAACCAAAGTTTAATAGAGAAATCTAGCAGGTTTGATAATCCATTATGAGAAACTCGCAGTCATACATATGAAATTGTAACGCCCCAGTCCCAAAATACATAGGACTCGGTACGTAGACATGCCAGCTGTATACATACGAAGTATACTCCAATACATGGAACCCTCGTATGTATACATAAGCTATAAAATGCATTAGAAACCATGACAACTAATCTCATCCACATAAATATAAGAGAATAAATGATATCATATAATCCATAAAGAATTATCTTTATACAAGATGTTGGACGGAGACAGATCCACTACCAACCATTTAAATGAAAAAAAAATGTACAAGGAATGGATAGATAAAATAGCTATGAATGATCCAAGAGCAATCATCTTCCAAGGGATATTGAAGATCACAACCTTGGCTAGAACACCTGCGAAAAGACAATAGCACACACTTGGAGAGATCACCAGGTCCTCAGAGGGACGTAACAAGATACATAATATCATGCCATATAAACTGAATAAATACTGCTCAATAATAAGTCAATTAGATCATAACATGGTCCAATACACCACCCTTGAATTAGCATACCATCCCCCCAACTAAACAAGGATAGGAGATGGCACATTAACCCACGATGAAGTATCTTTTCAAGTCACGAATCCAATATGGTATCCGGACCACAACAAGGTTCAGTACCTTCTCATCGGAGTAGTGAGCTACACCTACAACCAAACAAGGATAAGATATGGCAAACTAGTCCGCGACAAGTTACTATTCCAAGCCACGGTCAGATACAAGTACCCAAACCAAGAGTACTCGTACCTAACGGATAATGTAGCCTAACCAGTCTAAGTGTATGTAGTTTTAAGAACAACCTCCAACGCATGGGCCCTGGCTAAAATAGGATCGGCATAGTCCCCCCTTGGGCACCAGAGACCCAGGAGAACATAACATTTCGCAGAACGATGATACTATTTCTCTATATTTCTATTCTCATACATCATGTATATTATTCTATTGCAAGTTACATATTTTCTACCATGCAATAAAACTGCTTTGAGAGTTATGTACTTCGCTCCAGTCCTGACTAGATAACTATTTTTTAGGTAATATTATGCCCCACACCTTGGACTTCATGATGACCGATCTCGATGTACTTTAGATTGTGAGTTGACCTCTGGAGAGATCTAGGCCATATTCTTTGTCTAGATTTATGTCTTATTTATCGGATTTGTCTCCGATACATTCTTATCATATATGTTCATTTGTAGACTCTAGTTGATTCATTGTTACTACTATCTTTCTTGTTTCATATCTTCCTTAGCCGTATGTGATTTGGATACATGTTGTTTAGTGGATCGTAGAACTCTTGAGATATTTTACTGGGTACATGACAACATTCTACCGTCGATACTGTGGCGTAGGCTGGGCGTGGCCCAAGTACTTGTGCCCGATTATCTGGGTACGGGTCGTGACAACTTCACAAAGTACTTCCTTTGCCTCATTAGCCGATAAACATCGAAGTAGGAGTCCATCAAAGGAACGACAATACAATATTTTAGTTTGGATGTTGCAATAGAACCAAAGAGAACCCCTCAGGACGGAGGCTACTTCCTTTGCGTTGTTTGGCAAGATTCTGTAGACCGTAAAATCTATAAAGGGGGACCGCCAGTCTCGAACACCCTCATTAGTGTCCGTAGAATCGTTGGCTTGCATGCACAGGTTAATGTTAGCGCATACCAGCTCCTGACCAATCATCGTGATTGTCGGCTGAGTTTTGATGGGCACTGCTAATAAAGCTGCAAGACCAGCCAGGGCGTCTGCTTCCAGGTTCCGTAATCGTGGAACATATTTTATAAAGAATCCCATAAAGGTGGAAATCATTGAGATTGTCACCTGATAATACATGATTAGGTTTTTATGTCGAACCTCGTATTGACCTCGGACCTGGTTAACTATTAGCTGAGAATCGTCGTAAGCTTCCAGGAAGTTGACGCCCAGCTTTTTAGTTAGCCGAAGCCCTATGATGAGAGCATTGTACTCAGTAAAATTATTAGAACATGATTCAAAGAGCGAGTACGCTCGCTGGATGATCAAATCGTTGGAGAAAATTAATACTACCCCCCACTCCTGCCATGATGTCACCTTTGGGTCATATCCTTGAAGCACCGTTGAAGAACAGTCGCCAAACCAATTATTCTATTGTGACATGGGCTTCCATTATCTTATCTGGAATATCATCATAAAGTTTTAATGTTTCGGCTATCGAATGAGCAACCAGGATGTCGGCCAGTGCTTGGCCTTTGATCGCTTTTTGTGGAACAAATACCGTATCATAAGGTGACAATAGTATTGCCCACGTAGCCAGGCGAGAATTCAGTGCTCCTAGTTTGGTCATGAAGACCCTGAGGGGATTGACCGGAGAGAAGACGTGGATCGTCTGTCCCACTATCTAATGACGGGTCTTCTGAATAGCGAAAACTAAGGCAAGACATTCTTTTTCAACATGAGTGTATCTATGCTCGGCCCCAACCAGTTGCCGACTAAGGTAGTAAATAGCTTGTTCGTGGCCTGTATCACTATTCTGGGCCAACAAAGTGCCGAGAGAATAATCCATAGCTCGGACATAAAGTAAAAAGGGTTTTCCTATAACTAGTGCTACTAAAACCGGAGGATTTATGAGGTACCTTTTAATGTCCTCAAATGCTCGTTGGCAGTACTCTTCGGTCCAGACATAAAATACGCCTTTCCTCATAAGCTCAGTGAAGGGCTTACAGCATCCCGAAAGGTTAGAAATGAATATTCTGATATATGCTAAGCGTCCTTGAAGACCACAAAGTTAATGAAGATTCTTCGGTGGTTGTATTTCAATAATAGCTTTTGTCTTCTCAGGGTCAACATGGATACCCTTTGAAGTAATGATAAAACCCAAGAACTTGTCGCTGGATACCCCAGGAAGGACTTAGCCGGGTTCATCTTCAATTGATGTACCCTTATCAGATCAAAGATGATTCTTAAGTCATGAAGGTGATCACCATGAAAATGACTTTTGACAGCGATGTCATCAACATAACATTCGTCTATCTTACGCAAGTGCTTACAGAATATGGTACTCCTGGCTTGCTGGTATGTAGCACCTGCATTCTTTAAACTAAAGGGCATTACAGTGTAGCAAAATACCTCGATCGGAGTCCGAAATGGTGTATATTTTCCGTCTTTTGGGAACATCTTGATTTGGTTATAACCTGAGTAACCATCCATGAAACGCATACGCTCGAAACTACATGTATTGTCAACCATCACATCAGTGATGGGTAACAAAAATTCATCTTTTGGACAGGTATCATTCAGATCCTAGAAGTCTATACAGACTCGGATCTTTCCGTTCTTCTTAACGACTGGAACAATATTGGCTACCCAATCTGGTGTTGTTTCTCACGGATGAAGCCACTTGCTATCAGTTTGTTTACTTTATCTTCAACAGTGTTTATGACATCTGAGTGGAACAGCTGCTATTATTGCTTACTAGCTTAGCTTTGGGTAGAATGTTTAATCTGTGTACGGTGATGTTTGGGTCCAAATTCGGTATATCTTTATAACTCCAGGCGAAGACATCTATGTATTCTCTTACAAGTTCGATAAGAGATTCACGATCTTCTCCTTTTAAGCTTCGATGAGAGATTTACGATCTTCTCATTTTAAGCTTTTTCTAATAAAGATCGGCTTAGAAGAAGAGACATTTCCTAGATCGACTTGTACAACTTCGTCTTCGATAGGAGGTTCCAATTGCTTGAAGCATTTCTCCTATTGGGAATCAAGTTGTTGAACCCAAGGTTTGACCTCGAAGGTTTCTAGAACACCTCTCCGATGCTGACGTCGGAGTCACAGGAAGAGTTTGAAGAGTACGAGTATGTTTTCTCTTTGGATTATTATGGACACACACAAAAAAGAAGAAGAAACGTTGTCTTTTTTTATTGGCGCAAGGCACCACAAATCGAGTATGCCTGAGAGATCCTGTGCTGAGGATCCCCGAGTACAAAAAGAATTCTGGGGAATGTGACGATGGAGATCGAGCGGCAGTTGCTCTTTTACTCTATTGACACTTCGATTACAAAAGTGAAAGAAAATCTAAGAAAATTGCTAACTCTCGGCTCACTAGCAAGAAGTACAACAATTTGGCTCTTGAAAATGCTCTCCGTTATGTGTTTTGAAGAGGTATGAGACCCCTTTTTATAGTCGTTCTTGTGCTGGAATGATGTTATGCGCCCACATGAGGAAACACACTGGTTTTCATGTGGGCACATAGTCCTACTTTGGACGCATAGGACGTAGGCACATGCAGAATGTGTGATCATGGTCTTGACGTGGCCGCATGCTTCGGTGCACGACTGCTCGTGGAGACTGACGTGGCCGTATGCTTCGGTGCACGATTGATCGTGGGTTTGACCGAGTCGGGGGCTGTTCTGGCTTGGGCGCATAGCCTGAAACAGGGCTATGTGCCCCTTCTGGAGTAGCCTAGAATGGGCACATGGGCATATGGCTTCACTGGTGACTTGGGCGCATATGACTTCTGTCACGACCCGCACCCGAGGTAAGGGTACGAATGCGTAACAGCGTCCCAGCCTACGCCGCAGAAACGGCGTAGAACGCTATCTAGGTCTACCATCTATCAATAGTTATAATATTAAAACCTGTCGAGAATGGTCAACTCCGAACGGAGGACAATCAATGACAATATAATATACTCAATCACAAACTCTAAGAATGACGATAGATAATACTGAAAGATAAAGACAACAAGATTTATAAATATCATCCTGAAAATCCAACATAGAATAATACGAGTCCAAAATCTCTGAGTCAACAATCTCAATACAAACAACTAACAAATAATAACAAGCCAAAGTAATCTGGAGACAGAATCCAGTTATACTAAAACCAGCTAAACTATACCAAGGCTCATCTGCTAGAGCTAGCCCCTGTTGCACTAGGGTATCCAACTCTATACCAACCACGTCATGAGGACCGTAATAGGTAGGGCACTCCTCTTCATCATCTGTAATATTTTCAACAGGTCCAGTCAGGACGGGAATGAGTACAAAATCTCAAACAACAGTTCTAGTTATACAATATTAAAAATGTAGCGGTAGATAGAGAGAATATACTAGGTAAAGTAGAGCGTACATGCATCCTGACAGGGTATATCAAAACTGTAATGAGATAAGGCAAGAGAACAGTGTATAACATGTACAAAAATTTGGAACTACTATCTATGTGAGTTTAGCACTAGTTTCAACATGTGATCAGCTTAGAACTTGATAAAATGTTTGGCCTGGCTAATCATACATGAGTGTATGATTAACACTATACAGTGAGGATACAATGGTGATACAATACTGATACAATGCTGGTACTGTGGAGTATTGATCACATATCTGCGCTAACACCCCCATCCCTGACTAATATAGTGGATCCAACCATGACACGTCATAACACGTAATTCTCTGAGAAGGTAGCTAGCCTTCGCAGGAATCCTGTCTATACAATGCACAAGGAACTAGGAAAGACTTGCTCAGGATATACCAAGAAATACAAGGAATAATATCTCATGACGGAATCCAGACAATACCAATCCGTGTGAACAATGTATCAAGAAAACAAGGATATCTACACTAAATACAAGAAACATAGACGATATCATAAAACATAAATATTATCAGAGAATGTACTCGCTGGTACCCTGAATGACTGATGAAAAACAGATGCCTGAACTGAAGTCTCAAAATCCTAGTTAAGGCAATACATGTTATGATGTATTCAGATATAAGGTAAATGAAATATACGATGCAGTCTACATGATTCTAAGTCAAATCTAGATCAAAGTCAACTCTAAGTCATATTAGGTCATACTAGGTCATAGCAAGTCAAAGCAAGTCAAACTAGGTCAATCTAGGTTAAGGGTTGACTTACAGTTGACTTTTGGTCAACTGGTCAACTCCGGTCAACTCTAGGTCAAATTTGGTAAACAAGTCAAGATTGGTCAACCATGAGTCCAACTTGGTCATCCTCTAGTCTATCTAGGTATTACCCTATACCACATCTATATATCTACCTCATAATGTATATACATACATCTCAATACTTATAATACACTATTCCTATATATCCTTATAATATATATGAAAGGAAAACTCAAACCCCCATAGCCTATGGCTAAGCCTAACCTCCACCTTACATATAGATACCACATATACTCTACCACACATATATTTACATCTAAATACCTATATAATATCACTATATATATACTGCCCTAAATATGTACAAGTCTCTCAAGCATATATATTACACTATATATATATATATATATATATATATATATGGTAGTCCCTCTACATTAATATCTTGATACTCTAGTATTAGCCTATACTACCTCTCCTACAGGTTAACTGATTACTCTTCCCCTTAATGCCAAATCCTTCTTTCTATGGACTGATACAAAGCAATTTGGTCCAAACCCCTACAGTCAATCTAATGAAACACCAAGTTTCCCCATCCTTTCACTTAAATGTTCAATCCCACATTGAACTCACATGCCCTTACCTTCAGTTCAGTCTAAGACTGAAACAACATCCCTTCATCTCAGTTTAGACTAAGAACTGAACTCTTATATTCAGTTCACATTCTTCCCTCCCTCAACTAACATCCTAATCTCATAGACTACTAACATACATACAGTTACCTATACATATACATTCAGATTTATATATAACTCTACCTATATATCAAAACTTAGGAACTAATACAAATCGAAAACTAACATGTATCTATAGATATGAAATGTACTTTCAGATATCAGTATATACATACATATATGCTAAGGTATATATATAAACTTCTTTTGAAATTGATTAGAACATTTGGAAACATTTAAAAAAATAGTAAACAACAGCATATCAGTGTATCAGAAAATCCATTTTGGACCAAAACCAATTCGAAAAAAACCCAAACAACTATTCGTGTCAGGGGGGTTTTATGTGTGTCAGTATAGGGGGGGTCTAGTCGTGTCCTACAGTGTCAATCAGTAACACAAAATGTGTCCAAACACATGTCTGAACTGTGTATCAGTGAAGGTACAATGCAGTGAAAGAGGGGGCTCGTGCACATGTGTCGAGCCCTCTAGGATACGACACATGAACTCACAAGTGTCATGCACGTGTCTACAGTTAGTCTAGGTCTAGAGCTTGGGTTAGGGTAGCCTGACACGAGTCCAGCTGTCCTCTCCGCGCATGAAGTGCGTGTCAGTCGCACTTGTGCGCGTGCGTGTGAGTGTGTGTACGACCCGTGCAGATTGAATATCTCCCAAAATACTCGATGATATCTCCTAAAATTTTATATGCACAGTGTCAGTGGTTTCTCGCACCCACACACCAATTTTCAGGTGTCGGGGTGTCGTGTCGTGTCCGTTAGGACACCCGAGCAGCAGGGAAGCACAGTACTCCCCTGTACAGTATCCAAACAGTGGGTTCGTGTCCAATTTAGACACGAACAGAGACCAAAACCCAACTCAGTCATCTATAAATCAATTACCCACCTATTAGGCTACCCAAATCTGAAATAGTTTTGAAATTGGTTAAAATTCAATCCATTGAGACATTTCACCAAACACCTTCAAGTACGGTCCGATACGTGTCCGTTACGCGTATCAAACGAACACGAAATACTACCAAACTTAGGCTACACCTAGGGGAACCCTAAATGAATGCATCTATGAAGAAAAATCATGATTTCAATGGCTGTAGATAGGTTTACCTATTGAGAGTTGGAATCTCAATATAAAGGGCCTAGTATCGATGTCTTCCTCGATTTGCAACGGTCCCGAAGCTTTCAAACCCTTGCTAGCTATCGTCTAATGGCTTCTACTACTGTAGGGGAGTCCAATGCAAAAGACTAGGCTCAATTTGGAGTTGAATTGATGAAATAGGGTGATTTGGGGAAGAACACTAAACTAGGGTTTCTATTGAATTGAAAAGAGGCAAGGGTGTGTCATTAAGTGTTTAAATAGGGGGAGAGGCTCCTTATGGTAGCCTAGGGTTAGGGTTTAGATGTAGATGGGTGGTTAAGGCTTCTCCACATAAATCTAAGTCCGTTTATTGGTCCAATTTAGTCATAAGGCTTTCTTTCTACAAATATCTTAAGAAAAATATCCTACTACAATAATATCTAGATATTATTAACCTTGTCATTAAGTGAATATTTCTAATCTAATCTCTAGGATCATTGTTAACATCTAGATTAGGGAAATTCTAGGTTAAGGCCTAAACTATCAATTAGCACATTACCAAAAGACCAAAATCCATAATAATTCAAAAGTCACCAAATGACCAAAATACCCTTAGCCTAGAAAATGGAAATTTGCTAATCTAAACACTCGGTTAGGTCTCCGTGGTCATGATTAGTCTCTAGGCTAACTAGTTTCTAGGGTTGTACTAACAAAACAACAAAATTATAATACCCAATTTAAATAGTATTAATAAATAATTTAAAATTCACCAAAATTATGGAAAACTGAGAAATGACAAAATTATCCTTAATTTTGAAAACAGGCAGTTACAATCCTACCCCCCTTAGAAAAATTTTGTCCTCGAAATTCGAAACGGTTGTACTCTTCTCTGGGTCAAGCTCCCAACAATCAAAGTCTACTAAATTTTATCCTAAGTATATAACATGCAATCCAGGAAATCAGAACACATGCATGGTTTTAAATTTCTACAGTATCATGTTATTGTAGTCTTCATTGGGGTTTTCTATTTAATCTAGCATGATCATCATATATGCAAACTAAAGGTACTAAGAGGGCAATCATCAATCAATGGGCGGAAAAAAACAGGTAAAAAAAGAAAGTGCAAGACCTAACCTTTTAGTCCAATGCCTGTAGGATCCTCAACTGTCATCGTAAAAGCCCTGCCCTAGCGGGGTATATCCCGCTGCTGGTGTGGGGTGTGGTGCGGTGCCATAGGTGGCCTACCCTGTGCTCCCTGAGCTGCACGACGATGGTTCGAAGGACAATCCCTCGCCTTATGCCCCTCGGTGCCACAGTATAGGCACACACCCAAATGTCTCCTGCAAACCTTCCAGAGATGTTCGGACCTCTTGCAGTAGTGGCAAGTGGGTGCCTGCTGCGTCGGTCCCTGCTGCTGCTGCCGGGGCACCTGCTGAACTGGTGCCCTAACCAGAGCAGGAATCTGCTGTGGGCATTACGGAATAGAATGATGCTGGAGTTGAGGACACTTAGCAGCCCCCGCGCTGCCAGTAGTCTCCGAAAATAGATCACGATCCCTCTTGGGCTTTGTGCCCCACTCCCGCTCTACCTTGCGAGCCTCTGCAAAGATCTCGGTATAGGTCGCATAGAAAGAGGGAATAAGGATCTTGATATCCCAGATCAATCCCTCTCTAAAGCGGCTCGCCCTGATCTTCGGCTCACGCACCATGTACTCTACGTATCGGCTCAGTCTGCCGAACTCCGTAGCGTACTCCTCTACAGACAAACCACCCTGCTGGAGGTGCTGAAACTGCCTCACCAAGTCGATCTTGTCTGTAGGAGAAAAGAACTTCTCCTTGAAGAGAACCTTGAACTCGGCCCAGGTATGGCCCTCCCCAGCAAGGTCTGGCTCGTTCTTGAACCAGGTACGAGCAATGTCTAACAACTGTAGCCCTACCGCCTCGACCTTCAGGTCGTCTACTAGGCGGAAAGCCCTCATCTGACGCTCGATGTCCTCGAGCCAGTCGTCAGCATATACTACGCCCTCAGTCCCGCCAAAGTCACGAGGCTCCAGTTTCTTGAAGTCCTGGATATTGCTCGGCCTCGGATGCGCTCCCTGATGCGGAGTCCTCTGCTCCACGGTTTTTAGAGCCAACTAGTGTGCATCCCTCACGTCCTGATGCATCGCGTCTGTCTGCCTCTGATGAGCCTCAGTCTGGACTCGCTGGGCCTCCATCATTTGCCGAAGGAAGGCAAACATCTGCCCCATATCGGTAGGTAGTGGAGGCAGAGGAGACAGATCCTCGGCTACAGACGAAGGAGTCCAATGTGCAGGAGGAAGAACACCCACGACTGCTCCTGCCGCAGGGACCTCCGGGACAGTCCTTGTAACTGGTGGAGGAGCGCCCCCACTGCTGCTGTAGATGCAACGACTACAGGAGAAGTGACTGGCTCAGGTCCGCGAGATGTGGCGGACCTCTCAGTATCCATAGGCTCCAAATGCTGAGATCGAGTCATCACCATGCTGAAGACAGATCGAAAGAAAGAAGTCAATATGGCACAAGATAGATCATATCAAAGGAGGACAATTTAGAGTACAAGTAATCAGCATCAAGAAAGGACAGTTGTATAGAAGCAAATTGGAAGTTTTCTAATTGTGATTGAGTACCCTTAGCCTATAGCCTATATCTTCTAAAACAATAGCAGGCTCGTAGCAGCACTCTAAGTCGAGCACCATTACGATATCGCACTAATTGCGACTTCAGACCTGCATGGGCCACCACTAAGTGCTTGGGCGCATATGTCTTCATTGGTGACTTGGGCGCATATGTCTTTATTGGTGACTTGGGCGCATATGTCTTCCCTAGCTTAGGTGCATGGTTGTCAAGTCTGCCAAAATTTTCATGCTTCTACAAGACCCACTTCAAAGTTTTCGATACTTAAACAAGTTCAAAATACTTTGAAAGAAGCATGGACCATCTTCTCGTGATGCAGTGGGCACATAGTATAGCTCTCCCTTTGGGCATATAGAGTTTGGCCAGTCTGTCAGAGAGGTGACTGTTGAGATCTTCCCCAAAAATATGAACTGACAGATTCATTGGGATGGAATTTGAAGAGGTCCATCCTTTATGTGTTGTCCATGTCAGCAAGTGGTAGTCGCATAGTGTGCAAGAGACTGGATCTTCACGTGGGCACATAAGTCGTAGTGGGCGTATAGGCGCATAGTAGTAGTGGGCGCATAGTGTATGGCCCATGCCTATAAATAGTCTTTGAAAGAGAGAAAATTCATTATTTTTATTTCTCTTAGAACTATCAAAAGACTTTTCATCTCCTCTTTACGAACCATGTCTCCCAAGGCCGCCAAGAGATCTGCGAAGGGCAAGGGGGCTGCACCGAGTGGCTCTCCTCCTGCGACAACATCGTCGCCAGTCCAAGACCCGATTCTGGGTGAGGCTACGCCTCAAAACAAAGTCTTAAGCGTTAATTTGCGATGCTCAGACTTTTTCTCTACCTGGGCGCATGCGCCTAAGGCAATATGCTTCTGTGAGCATTCTTATGCGCCCACAGAAGCATGAGCCAACACTGTGGTGTATTATGCGTCCATATTGTTTCTATATGTTATGCGCCCACATGCTGTTGCATGTTATACACCCATATGCTGCTGTATGGTATGCGCCCACATGCTGTTTGTATGTTATGCGCCCACATGTTGTTGTATGTTATGCACCCACAGGCTGTTTTGGGCGTATAACCCTTTGGGCACATAGCTCTTTGGGCGAATAGCCCTTTGGGCGCATAAGATTCCCCTAGCACTTAGTTTTTCCTGTAGATTCTAAGTCTGAATTTCTCTTTTGCAGTTAACATGTTTATTCCAGAACTTGGTGGAATCCCTTTCGGCTCTGCTTGCCAAGTCCTCGGCACAAGCCTCATAACCAACATGGTCAGCAATGTTCAGGCCAAGATTAGTCATGCCTAACCTACGGAATGGACGATTGCCATAATTGAGCATGACAAAACCTTTCTAAAGCATATGATTAACGACGAGAAGCTCTTGCTTGGAGGGACACGTCATTTGAAGAAGCCGTATTTCCTGTTTGGTAAAAGTGTAGGATTCGAAGATGATGAGACGATATTGTTTTCCATAAAGAAATTCTCTTTATTTGTTGTGTTTCTGGGAAAATTACAACTGTAGGAATCCGATCTAGAAGACGATCGCTTTATCCCCTGGACTATGCGAAAAAAAAAGCTCTCAAAATTTTGACAGTAGATATCAATGTATCTGTACAATGAATGAGAAAAAGAACTCTATTTATAGAGTCAAAATAGTAACTGAAAAGATAACTACCTCACCACTGGTGCATTTGAAAAGTCACGCAGACTCTAAATACACGCAGGGTTAGTGAGTAGTTACTGGACGTGGCCCGTAACTGTTGGACACATGGCATTAGTGCATGGGTCGTGTGCAAGTTACTGGGCACGCGAGAGAGAGATCGGTGGCATGGCTGCCACGTACTCCAGTTGAAATAAAATCCACGCTGTCTTGTCGAAGGCAAAAATCCACACAGTTTCGTTGACGCAGACTCGTTGAAGGCGGAATCCACGCAAGCTTTGAAGAAGAATACTTCAGAATTCACGCAGGCTTTGAGAAGAATAACTCAAAAATCCACGCAAACTTGAGGAAGGAGAAGGTTCAGAATCCACGCAAACCGCCAGCTGTCTTGATTTGGCACGCTTCGTCTGACACAAAATCTCTGACATTGATTATATTGTCAGCTGCATTAAATGAAGATAAGACCCAAAGTCATGCCAACTTGGTGAAGAGTGAGTCTTGCTAAGGAAGATTTCGAAAATCACGCAAAAGACGGCGATGATCTCTCGAGTTCTGTGCATACGTGGCATACGAGGAGACGTTTCTCGACTGCTATGTTGTCAGTTATTATGATTCTAACGTATGGCTGAGCTGTCTCTGCGTGATTTCTAAAGGAGATGGACAGGCAGAACTTAGCGTATCTTTTGTGCTGCTTCTCGGATCACTCTGCGTGACTTGTTCTGATCAACTCAGCGTGACTTCATTTTTGAGGCCTACAGATATGTCTAGAAGAACCTTTGGTAGTTAAGTTAAATAACCAAAGAATATGGTTGCCATCGATGAAGCGCCAATACCCTCTGTTAGCGTTTTCTGATCTGGCTGTGTAGACGCAGATGAAATAGGACCTGACCCCTGAACTGCATGGGGTTGTTTCTGGCAGGATCCAATTCAACTCTGGTGACTGGAAGAAGGACACGTTCAAGTGTGTCAAGGGTTCCACGTCCTACTCTATGAGGGGGCTGCATTTTTGTGTCATAATGAACGATGTCCCGACTGATCTTCATGTCTATGCTGCTGAGACTCTCTCCAACTTGATGCTGTCAAAGAAGGAGTCGTATCCGGGAGGGAAGCTGTAGATGGAAGGCTGGAGATATTCTTTCCCGTTCTGGAGTGACCTTACTGGATGGGTGCTCTCGACTTACGGGGCCACCCTAAAAGCTGCCGGTCTTCTTTATGCCGTTAGAGCCACCCAGTATGGTATTAAGGTTAACTGGCCAATGTTTGTCTCCTTGGCAGAGTTATACAACCATCACACGTGCACCTTCTTCACTCCGGGTGGGGAGATGGGTTTGGCTCTCCATGAGATGCAGGCAATATCCAAGCTTTCCTGGGGGACGGAGCCATACGCGAAATACGTCCCCTGTGATGTAGAGCCCCTGGATTTGGAGAAGGAGAACTTCAAGATGGTGGAGGTGTACAGAGAGTTACTCTGTCATTTTTTTATTTGTCACCAGATTACGAAGAAGGGTAAGACTGAGGGGTCCCTTCACCATACGAGGGCCTGGACCAACAACGTCTTCACCAGAGAAGAAAGGGACGGCTCAGTCTCTTTCTTGTCTCGCAAGCCTTTGACGAGCTCCGAGATAGAGCAGTTGATGGCAGATCATGGAGCTGTAGATGCTGAAGATAGTGATGATCATGAGGGAAATTTCCTGGTTTATCATTTCTTCAGGCAGGCCGAGTTCAAGCTGTCAGAAAAGACGGTGCTAGCCGCTTTCCTGATGATATAGCTTCATGATTGCGTAGTCCCTGGTGGTTCAGGGTCTATTGAAAGAATAAGCCGAGGTATGATACTTTCGGCTGTAAAGCTGGCCTTTGGATGCCAACTTGCTCTGCTTCCAGCGATGGTCTACGCCATCCAATGGGGTTTGCGACACTTTGTCGTGAACGCGATAACATCCTATGGCAGAAAGGATTTTGCTAGGACTGAGTTTCCCTTTCATTATCTGATGGGATGGCTGGTGCTGGATTGTCCCAGATTGATGGACACCGGGCTGATGGCAGACTCTTTGGCAGAGGATGCCTTCCTTCGGAGATTCAGAGATACAGACTGGACCGTTACAGGGGTACCTATTTGCAGGAAGGCTTTGAGTTTTCTGCAGAACTATGAATTCTTCAAAGTATCGTCTCCGTCTGGTAGTGGCCGTGCAGGAGACACCCTTGTAGATGAGAAAGCACTCACTACTAGCCTTCCTATTGGGGCATTTCGTTGGCTCTAGTCCATCAAGCCTTCCCATATGGTATTCAGGAATATGGACCACAATTTTCTGGAACCTTATTTGCCGAGTCGCTTTGTACGGCAATTCAGCTACAGCTAGCTTCTCTTAGGCAGCCCCAGCCCTCATCTACAGTCGATAGGGAGTCTGATCGACGGGGCACGTGCATGCGGCTACTATAATGTTGGATGTACGGGGGCAGATTTCACCCTGCCCGAAGATAAGCTTGACACCCACATGCTCTTTGCTGCTGCCAAGTTCAATATTCAGGTCAATACCCTTCATTCTCGGTATGACCGTGAATAGAGTTTAATATCGGGGACTAGGTTTGCCCCTACTCTTGCTGATATAGGATGAGTATGTGTGATGGGGGGTGATAGAAAGGAGGGTGCCGCACCCACAGTTGAACCGGCTGCAGCGCCACAACAAAGAGTTGTTCTTGAGGAGCCTATTATTACAGCGCCTCGAAGAGAGGATATCGAAGAACCTCTTCCTGATATTCCTCATAAGAGGAAAGCTTCCACCGAGCTAGTCTCATGGCCCAAAAGGAAGAAGGTTGTTGTTTCTCGGGGGAGAAAGAAGGTCGCAGACGTGAGTGCTGGCTCGCCTCCTTCCAGAAGATCTTTTCGGCAGATGGCGTCGCAAGCTGTTACCATTCGGGAGGTAGATCCCTTTATAGACTCCATAGCCATTTTGGTCAAACCGTTGGGAGTTTTCTCACCATTACGTTTGTCCTTTGCACAGGACATTGAGGTTGCGACTGCGGCAAGTGCTTCTTTGCCTGAAAAGGTGGACATAACAACAGTGTCCCCTGCTCGTCCTCAACCAATGGATGAGAGTGGGTCTTCTTCAGTTGTAAGGCTTGAGCGAAGGGATGATCAGGGTGAAGGCCCCGACCACGACGGCGATCAGAAAACCAGTCCCTCCTATGACATTTCTTTGGAGGATATGTCTGCACTAGGAGCTATGATAAAAGACTTGGATGAAAATCAAGTCCAATCAGCTCACCCTCCTCTGGGTATATCATTCTTGTACTTTTCTTTGGATGAGATTTTTCGAATTCAATTTTACGTATAACTTATGAGACTGACTTCCATCATATATTCCCTTGTAGACAAGGAAAAGGAACGAAGCACAGGGGTTGCTCGAGATACCGGGGCTAGACAGGAAGCTGCCCTTGGTTCTTCCAGTAAGCCGACATCGGTTACTGAAGAAGTTCCTGATCGGCCTGTTGAGGCGACTATTATTCAATCTGCTTCGGGTCTAGCTGGGATCGTAGAAGGCGAGCAGGTAGATATTGACAGTGAGCGACCTGGGCCTGCTCTCATTTCTCCAGTTCCAGTTGATGCTGAGCCGGCAGGAGGTATAAACTTACAACTCCTTCTTTAAGTAAGTTTTCTATTGTTGCTGATATGTGTATTGCTTTATTTGTCAGGTTCGACTTCCTCCCAAGTAGCTCTTCCTAGGATAGAAGATCCTCATCAAGCTTCATCTCCAACGACCTCTTCTAAAGATGATGAGATGGCTCGGGAAGTCATAAGAGATTTCTACTCCGTATTGAAAGTAAAACTTCCTAGAGTTTTGAACCGAAATGTCACCTTCGGGCCTGTGAAGGCTGTTGCTGAATGCCAGGTGACAGCTCTTGAAAGCATTGCTAGCTATGAAGAGCGAGCTAATGCTTTAAGGAAGGTCATGGCTGACTTGAAAAATCAAGTGGCCAAATTTCGAGAGGTCAGTCAGCAAAGCCCAACATCATCATTTCTTGAGGAGGATGTGGCTCTGATTGCGGCTATTGAGGAAGAGAAAGCTACTTTCCAGGCGAGAAAAGAGGCTCCGGCTAAAGAGAACAGCGAGCTGGCTGATCAGTATGAGCAGTTTGATACTGCCAGCAGAGCTCATATTACCTCGAAGAATAAGCTGGCCATTCAGATTGCTGAAAAGTACAACCATATTATGCAGCTTCGCGAATAGGTTGCTCAGCTTGAGGCTGACCTGCGAACAGCTGCATCTGAGCAGGAAGACTACGTGGTTCAGGCTGCTGCAACTATCAAAACTTTATATCAATTAAAAGCTCAGCTGGTAAAGTTGGATGAGGAGCATCTGAAACTGATTCCTTTCGAGGATGAAGCTCTCATCAGGAAGAGGCACGTCATCGTGCTACTGTCAAATCTCGGGCTGAGATCAAGGCTCTGAGGGATAGCATTAACCGATTGTGTATCCCTTAAGTCTTCCATTTTGTAACTATTTTTCTTTTAGCCGTCAAGGCTCTTGTATCTTTTTCTCCGTCTCTTGATAGACTTTTTAAAGAATAAAGAATCTTTTGGCTTTCAAAATTTATGAATGTGGTTTTGTGAAATATCAAAACTAGAGGTAATATGGACGTAGTAAGGATATTTCTTGGTGTGTATTCCACTGGGGAATTTGATGTTGACTCATTTTCCGTTTTATATTCAGGGTTTTTTGAATATAGATAATAAGTTGAAAGAAGCTGCTAATAGAGGTAATATGGACGTAATAGCAGAGGATATTCTATATCTGACCAGAGGTAATATGGACATGGAAAGATATATAACATTAGGTAGGAGTGGATAATTCAGAGGTAATATGGACGTGATTATCCTTGATGAATGCTTTGCTTAGAGGTTATATGGATGTGGCAAAACGTCTCTTAATCATTCCACTAGGGAAATAATTATCGGAAAACAATTCAGAGGTAATAGGGGCGTGACTTGTTTTCGTCAAACCGAGTTTGGGCAGAGTCAAAAACGAAAATGATTCCACTGGGAAATCTTTTTTTAGAGGACCCATTATCCATGGCGTATTCAAGACTCTTGAAATATGGATAATAGTTAGATAATTTTTTCAAATCACATAAATATTGTACTGTACATTTATATGACTGAACATATGTGAACATTATTTACAGAAGGTTACAAATAATATCTCTTTAGAAACTTGTCGTTGATAGGCATCATGAGCAAGTCACCATCATGCTTGGTTAGTCGATACGCACCATTAGAATACACTGATTCTATAACGAAAGGACCTTCCCATTTAGGTTGGAATTTTCTTTTTGTCTTGTACATCATGACCATTGGTCTTCTCACTGCTAAGACTAGATCACCAACTTGGAAGATTCTTTCCTTCACCTTTTTATTGAAGGCTCTGAAAAGACGTGCTTGGTATAGCTCAATGCGCTGCTGAGCTAACAAGCATTTTTCGTCTAGCGCTTCGAGCTTCTGTAGCCGCAGACGGTAGCTTTCTTCGGCAGTCAACTCACTGGCTAAGACTACTCGAAGAGAAGGAATCTGGATTTCTAGGGGAAGAACTACTTCGCTCCCATAAACCAGAGAAAATGGCGTACTGCCTGTTGGAGTCCGGACCGTTGTACGATAGGCCCATAGACATTCACCGAGCTTCTCATTCCACTCGCGCTTGTTTGAAGACACGAACTTCTTAAGGAGTTTAATGATAGTTTTATTGAAGGCTTCTGCTAACCCATTAACCGCTAGATTATAGGCAGTAGAGGCTACATTCTGGATTCGATTCTTATCGCAGAACTGATAGAATGCATGGCTCACGAATTGTGGACCATTGTCATGGATGATCTTATAAGGTAGGTCGAAGCGGTAGATAACGTAATGTTTGATGAAACTGATCATGTTTGACGCCTTCACTTCGGTGAGCGGTATAGCTTCCGCCCATTTGGAGAAGTAATCGGTTATGGCTAGGATGAATCGATATCCTTTGGAAGATGGCGGGCTGATTGGGCCTATGACGTCCATACCCCATGCCTCAAAGGGCCAAGATGCTACCGTCGGCTGTAGAAACTCCAAAGGTTGGTGAATGAAGTCGGCATGGAACTGATAAGCCCTACACTTCTTTGCATATTCAACAGCATCTGCTATCATCGTGGGCCAATAATAACCCATTCGTTTGAGGCGATCTTATAATTTGGGGCCTGGTTGATGTGCACCATAAACTCCGTCGTGAGCCTCACGGAGTGCATGTTTGGCTTCTGTGTCTGATAAACATCATAACAGTATCCCGTCGTAAGAGCGTCGGTACAACATCTTGGTAGCTGTGTCGTAGTAAAATCTGAGGGATCGCCTTCGGATAGACACTGCTTCTTTTGGGTCCTCAGGAAGGATTCTATAGATGGCATAGTCTATGAAAGGAAATCTCCAGTCTTTAACGTCGACGTTTGTTTTTGTTGTGTAACTGTGATGAATATGTAAGGCATCTTTCATACAGAATAGTTCTCGACCAGACACTGTAATCGACTGCTGATTATTGGTAGGAACGGCCAGGGAAGCGACGAGACCGGCTAAAGCGTCTGCTTCTATATTCTGTAGTCGAGGCACATGCTCGATGAAGAATCCAATGAAAGTAGACGCCAACTCGATTGTTGCTTTGTGATAGGGGATGAGATCTTCGTGACGAACTTCGTAATCCCCTCGGACCTGACTAACTATTAGCTTAGAATCGCTGTAAGCTTCTAGATAGTCAACTTCTAGTTGTTTTGCCAGTTGCAGGCCGATCAACAGGGCATTATATTCGGCCATATTGTTGGTGCAGGGTTCCACGAGAGAATATGCACGATGTATAACCAGATGGTCGGGTAACACAAGCACGATGCCTACTCCGGCCACGATATTTCTTTTAGGTCCTGTTCTTGATGCACCGTCAAAGAACATTCGCCAGATGGGGATTTCTTCAGTTGCGATATTAGACTCCACTACTTCATCAAGGATTTTATCGTAGAGTTTAGAAGATTCTGGCACCGGATGAGCTGCTAAGAAATCAGCTAGCGCTTGGCCTTTTACTGCCTTCTGAGGAACGGACAACATATCATATGGAGTCAACAGCATTGACCATGTAGCTAAATGGAAATTGAGAGAACCCGATTTAGTTATAAGTATTCTGAGAGGATTGACTTTAGATATGGTGTGGATAGTCTTCCCATATACATAGTGGCGTGTCTTCTGGATAACAAATACCAGTACAAGCCATTCCTTTTCCACATGTGTATATCTGTGCTCGGCACCCACCATTGTGCGGTTGAGGTAGTAAATTGCCTGTTCATGGTCGCCTTCATTATTCTGCACTAATAGGGCACCAAAGGAATGGTCCATAGTACGGACATATAGTAAGAAGGGCTTCCCCATTATTGGAGCCACCAAAACTGGAGGGCTTGTGAGATACTTCTTGATGTCGTCAAATGCGCGTTGATATTGTTCAGTCCAGACGAAAGATACGCCTTTCTTCATGAGCTGAGTAAATGGTTGACACCTTCCAGAAAGGTTCGAAATAAATCGTCTGATGTAAGATAGCCTTCCTTGAAGTCCGCGTAGCTCTTTAAGGTTTCTTAGAGGCTGCATATCAAGGATAGCCTTCACTTTCTCCGGGTCAAGATGTATACCCTTTGAAATGATGATAAAACCAAGGAACTTACCGCTGGAGACTCCCAGAAAAGACTTGGTTGGATTCATCTTGAGTTGGTGTGCACGCATTAGTTCGAACACCGTTCTCAAGTCTTGGAGGTGGTTGCCCTTGAGACACCTTTTAACTGCAACATCGTCTACGTAGCATTTTACTGTTTTACGTAAATGATCGCAAAAAATTATGTTCATAGCTCGCTGGTATGTCGACTTGCATTCTTCAATCCGAAGGGCATCACCGTATAGCAGTATACCCCCAACGGTGTTTGAAAAGATGTGTGCTTCTTATCCTCGGGGAACATCTTGATCTGGTTGTAGCCTGAGAACTCATCCATGAAGGACATTCGTTCGAAGCTGCAAGTATTATCGATCATTACGTCGGTAATCGGTAGAGGAAACTCATCTTTCGGACATGCAGAGTTCAAATTACGGTAATCGATACAGACTCGAACTTTACCGTTCTTTTTCATGACTGGCACGATGTTAGCGACCCAGTCAGGGTGTTGTTCTTCGTGAATGAATCCACTAGCAATAAGTTTTTTGACTTCATTCTCGATGGCCTCCATGACATCTGGTCGAAATCGTCGTTGATGCTGCTTCACTAGCTTAGCTTTAGACAAAATATTTAAGCGGTGTATAGCGACTTTAGGGTCCAAGCCTAGCATGTCTTCATAGCTCCATGCAAAGACGTCAATGTATTCTCTTATAAGCTGTATAAGAGATTATCGTTCATCGCCAGATAGACTTTTGCTGATGAAGATTGGTTTAAGAGATGATTCATCTCCTAAATTAACTTGGATGACTTTGTCTTCAGTAGGTGGTTTACGTTGTTCGAAACGTAACTCCCACATAGTATCCATCTTTTGAGCCTATTGTTTAAGCACGATTGATTGGATATCGTCTAAAATTTGGTCAACTGACACTATGTTGACGGACAAAGTTGTTTTAAATATGTCTCTAATATTGGAGTCCGAGTCCAAGAGGCAAGAATCAGAAAAGTGAGATCAACGATCTACTTCGACGTCTGATCATTCAGGAGTTGTTGGAGGAGTGACATAACCCAAACCAACACCGTTTTGTTGATAATAGTTCTCGAGTTTGCCAGGAGGAGCAAAGTGATATTGGTAACCGTCGCCCCCGACCGTAGTTTAGCCCCTGGTCGCTTTTAATATCATATCCCATGTTCTGGATGATATTCTTGGCCTGCCAACTATATCAAAAAAGTTGTATTTTCCCAGAGTCATAGTCAGCTTCGGTGTTGTGATTAGGTGAAGTAGAGTCCAGAATGAACTTTCTTTCACCAATTATTCGACCGAAGATGATTAGTTCTTCATCCTTCTTTCTAGCTGGAACGATGAAGTAGTAGATATCTTCTGGCCAGACTTTTTTCCGTAGATGAGGCATCGTGATCGGCATGCAGAGGTAGGGTCCTATACCGTTCTCTAGAGAGTATATCGTATCTACATACTGATTTACAGATTGGTAGACATCAGAGTAATTCAAAGATAAACCTTTACTAAGAAAATATGCAAGTTCTTCTTCAGGGATAACATCATCCGTTGAAGGTACATTATTATGAGTATTGATATAATCATTGAGAGGATCATTATCTGGAAGAGGAGCCATAGTCTTGGCCAAGATCACCACGTAGGGTAACTCTTCAGGATTGGGAGGACGGACTTCAGTAGGTTTCACCCGAGGTGTCTTGCGGAGAGTGATGGTCAATGGTTTGACCTTATCAGGGTTCTTCTTTTTCATCCAGATTGTGAGAGGCTTTGGAGTACTTTTTAGAGTAGTACGTCCTTTGACTCGGACAATCAGGGGACCATCATTGGAGGATGAACTCGCTTCAGCTTCATCGTCATCTTCGTTGTCGTTATCCTTGGAGGGCTGACATTGGTAGAGTACCGAATCTCCATAGTAGGCTTCAATGCCTTTAAAAAGATCGACATCGGCAAACTCCGTCTTCACGACGCCATCGCTGTTGACGTACTTGAAGCACTGGTGAAGTATGGAAGGAACGATCATATTCTCGTGTATCCACGGACGTCCTAACAAAACGTTGTAGGATACATTGGCGGCGATTACATAACAAGAAACCTTTGTTCGGAGATCACCAATTTGGCACTTGAGACGGATCTTGTCCAGCGGGTGGCTTCTTCCAGCGTTGAAAGCCATGATAGTTGTATTGGTTGCAGATAGCTTGTGCAGAGGGATTTCTAGAATTTGGAGCAAACTTCTAGAAATGATACTGAGGGAGGAACCTGGATCGATGTGCATCCGATCCACCTTAATCGCCCCGATATATCCTGTATAGTACAGAGGTCTATCATGACGATTATTTTTTAATATCATGTCCTCCTGTAAAAAGGTGATGTTGGACACCACTTCTATTGTACTGTGGCAGTGGAGACATGAGACAGGATCTTCAGCGGAGACTTTGACCTTAACGAGATAAGAGTCGACATGTAGTAATACCTTACTTAAGGCCTTCTATATTTCTTTGAAGAGTCATAATAGATCGAACAGAGACAACCTGGCAGATGTATTGGCCTGCTGTGCCAGTATGTCAAAGTTGTAAGGTCGATCCATGCCTTCGGGAGTTGGCGCCTTCAAAGACTTATCAAATCACGTCTCCTTCTGCTTGGCTTTGTCAGTAGTCGAAGGCTTCGACAGACCGACTTCTGAACTTATAGGGGCAACAGGAGCTTAAGAAGGTACTGCTTCTTCTTGTGCAGGGTCATAAGTTCGTAGGTAAGCTTTCCCAGATTGCGTCTCGCCAGATAGAACTTCATAAATGGGAGAAGACACCATATAACACGATTTGTATTTCTTGCCCCTCTTTACTTTGGAAGATGCCACCCTTGTGTTATTTCTTGCACAAGGTTTGGATGGACCCACATGATCTTACCACGTTTAGTCGTGAGTGGCACCAAGGTTGAGTTGTGAGATGGCGGTAGATTGACGACTTCCATTATTGCCTTAGGGATCAGGACTACGCCGTCTGGGACTTCTGTGGGAGGAAAGTCACCAAATTGAAGGGAGATCATGTTAGAAGATACGACCTTGTCTTCAGCTTCGAGGTTGATCACTTGGCTATCGATAAGCTGTTGTATCTTCTTCTTCAGGACAATGCAATCCTTGGTAGAGTGTTGCACGTACAGATGATAAAGACAGTACTTGGGATCGTTGAGTTGGGTCGCCTCTGCAGGACGTTGTGGTGGAGGCAATGTCAGTTTATTACCCTTTGTCAATGTGTGAAAAATGGTAATAACATCGTCTTTGGAGAAAGTCTCCTTAGGTTTGTCAGAGGCACCCTGAGAATTGGAAGCTCCCTTGGAAGTGTTGACCTTCAAGACTTCTTTCCCTTTACCTCCACGAATATGGATAGTTTGAGGGTGCTTGCCTTTGTCTTCAGATTTAGGTGTTTTCATCCCTAGTAATTCCAGATTAGGGACATCATTTTTAGCAACATCAGCGGCCCCAATGAAAGCGGGCCATGTATCATATTTATGTATACCCAGACAAAACTTTACTATAGGAAGAAAGTTATGTCGACAAGTATCCATAAGTTCTGAGTCTGGTATACCGAAGGGCATCTTCAACGCTAGCCGCCTGAAGCGTTCGATAAAAGCAATGACAGTCTCAGTCCTCCTTTGCTTGGTCTCGATGAGGGTAGACATACTAACATGTATGCCACTCTCGTAAAACCTGTTGAGGAATAACCTCTCCAAGTCTTTAAAAGAATTAATACAACCGTCAGACAGACTGCAGAACCATTCAAAAGCTACCCTCTATAAGGTGCTAATAAACAGCTTTGACAAGACGGGATCGTCCCTGGGTAAGTGTAGAATTTGCGTGTTGAAGTATGTTTTGTATTGACAGGGAGAAGTCATCCCGTCAAATGACTTTAGCGTCAGCAGCTTGTAGTTAGGAGGGCAAGTAGCATTCTCCCATTCAGGAGGATAGGGTTGAGATATCCCCATCTTCTAAAGCTCGTCTTTGTGTGAGATGATATCGAGACGGGCAACAAGAGAATCGATTGCATCCTGTTGATTGAGCAGGTATTGAGAAACGGCTGCTGTACGGTTGTCAGGTGTCGTTGGTGAAGGACCACCCCCAATATTTGCAAGATTTGGAGGAGGCGCAATGGAATGATACTCCTTCTGTAGTAAAGGAGGGTTGTTGCTATGAGCCGGACTAACGTGTGCCGAGACGTTTTGTTGAGGTGGAGGAACAGCCCCAGTAGCTTGGACCGCCATGATACTGGTAAGTATATCAGTGATCTTAGCAAATGCTGTTTCAAGATCCTCTAGCCGTTTGTTGGTCTGTTCGCTAGCTTCTTCAGGTCTTTCTCCATCCGCCATGTATGTAGATAAACATGCGAGTTCGAACAAAGGAAACAGTACAACTGGTGCTGATACTGTCTGTCTCTGAGTTGTCAAGTCCTTCATCTTCAGGTAGGGGAGGTAGATAGTCGCCGTCAGACTCGGAGAGATCATCGTCATCTGGAGGCTACCCCCAGTGTGAAGGTTATCTGCTTCAGACTCTGAGGGAATACTACCCCCAGCTTGGGAGTCCTCGTCATCTATACGAAATCTTGCCTTCGACTGAGTACCCATATAGACTCCTTCAGATGTGACAGCCTGCCGGCTATCTGTTGGCAGACTTTTTCTTCTTCTGTTCGTGAAACTGAGAGAGAAAGTTGGGTTTATGGTCCACCATATTTGATTGGGGCTTCCATAAGGGGGACCCCATGAAGCCATATTGGATGAAACACGCAGTGGCTTTTCATCGTCAGAGCAATGTAGTTGTTGAAACACGGACTACCTCTGAGGCACTCTTGTTGCTTTGGAGCAGCAACAGTTGATGACAATACTGGTACACGGATGTGTGCCATGAATTGCTGTATCCTCCCTCGCTTTATGCTTATGATTTATCACGTTGCATAAGTCAGTGGAAGGGAGTTTTGCCTTAAAACCCATGTCACATGCATCACCGAGCTTTGTATATGGGTTTGTAAGGAGGGTTGGTACATCTGGACTTAGTTCACATGCAGGGGCAACCCCCACACCTAAGTCATGTGATGACCTTGAAGATATCTCCGTGCTATACGCGTTAGGGCCTGCCTTTTTGTTGTGGGCACATAGGCTCTGGAATCTGCCTTTGGGCGCATGCTTTTTGGCAGCATGCCTAAGCTTCCTCGATATGGGTGCATAGTATGGGTCAGTTGAGCCTGGACGCATAGCCTTGGGCGCATGACCCTGGATGCACAATCTGTCGAAGACAGAAGTCTTCTGGCCAGAGTTATGCACCGACACACAGCGTCTTGGGCGCATAACTTTGGGCGAATGCTTGGTGGAGCAGTGCTATTTTCTTCCAGCTTCGCCTCCTTTGTTTGTGAGCCTCGCTGAGTTTTCCCAAAGTGTCGAACACTTCGATTCTTGGCATCGTAGTATTTTTTTTGCCAAGTCTCGATCGTTGAACACTCTGTTATTGGTTGCACAAGAGAGAAGTCGTTGGGCTAGTAGAGCCCAAAACGGTATGAGCCTTCTTCATTTGTTGAGCTTCTATGGCAGAGCCATGCGCCCATATGACAGAGTCCTTCAGTTGCATATCTGCTATGACACTGGCAGGATATGCACTGCGAGCCTTCGGAAGCCAAGTCTTGCGAGACTTGTTTGGCTTCGCTGATTTTGAGGGAGTAGAGCCATCCCTCGAGAGCATCTCTTCGAATGTCTGCTGATCGAACTTTACGATCAATATCTTCTGAGTGCTCCCCACTTTGTCGGTATCGGATTGCGTTACCACCTTCTCGTCAAAGGAAAAGGTAGTCCCCGACAGAGTCGCCATTTTTATGGACACACATAAAAAAGAAGAAGAAATGCTATCTTTTCTTATTGGCATAAGGAACCACAAATCGAGTACGCCTGAGAGATCCTGCGCTGAGGATCCCCGAGTACAAAAAGAATTCTGGAGAATGGGACGCTGGAGATCGAGCGGTAGTTGCTCCTTTACTCCGTTGATACTCCGACTACAAAAGTGGGAGAAAACCTAAGAAAATTGCTAACTCTCGGCTCACTGGCAAGAAGTGCAACAATTTGGCTCTTAAAAATGCTCTTCGTTCTGTGTTTTGAAGAGATATGAGACCCATTTTTATAGTCGTTCTTGTGCTGGAATGATGTTATGCACCCACATGAGGAAACACACTGGTTTTCATGTGGGTGCATAGTCCTACTTTGGGCGCATAGGACGTAGGCGCATGCAGAATATGTGATCGTGGGTTGATCGTGGTGTTGACGTGGCCGCATACTTCGGTGCACGACTGCTCGTGGAGACTGACGTGGCCGTATGCTTCGGTGCACAATTGATCGTGGGTTTGACCGAGTCGGAGACTGTTATAGCTTGGGCGCATAGCCTGGAACAGGGCTATGTGCCCCCTTCTGGAGTAGCCTAGAATGGGTGCATGGGCATATAGCTTCACTGGTGACTTGGGCGCATGAAACAGGGCTATGCGCCCCATTCTGGAGTAGCCTAGAATGGGCGCATGGGTATATGGCTTCACTGGTGACTTGGGCGTACATGACTTCACTGGTGCTTGGGCGCATATGTCTTCATTGGTGACTTGGGCACATATGTCTTCATTAGTGACTTGGGCGCATATGTCTTCCCTGGCTTGGGTGCATGGTTGTCAAGTATGCCGAAATTTTCATGCTTCTACAATTTTAAAACTTCAGGGATCTTAGGTGAGATATACCCTAGACCAGAGCGGGTCTTGTGGTAATATTGGTCAGACATTCCCTTAGGGACAGTAATCTTGACTAGCAAGTGTCGACCCTTACCATAATTAAGACCCATATTTCTATCCAAATCATACCCCATCTTATGGATAGTATGCCTGGCTTGGGGAGTACAGTGGTGAGTCTGCATCGTGCTGGTTTCATATCTAACTCACAAGGGATGTGGGTCCGTGAGCATTCTACTCGACCGAATATGATGGACTTCTCTTCCTTTTTCCTGGCTGGCATTATAAAGTATGCGTCGCATATCGGGAGCACTTGGGTCAAGGAGTAAGCATACGTGATTTATGTCTGTAGTGACACCCTAAGATTTTGCCCTAAAGAGTACGCAGCGAAGGAAGACTCAAAATAATTCAAAGGCATCCATTTATTGATAAAATAGGGCAAATCGTCCTCTGGTATAATTACATTGTCGAAAGCAGATAAATTAGGTACAACAATGTTTTTCAGATTACTACCTCCAACATCTAAGGCTGGGGGAAATGCAGCGGGATGAGGCAGATTGCGCAGCTTCACTAGAGGGCTTAGTTGAGAAATTTTCCCTTGCTAGTGGCTTTCCTTTCAACCGAACTACTAGCGGAATTGGAGCCTTCTCCTGTGGCTTGCTAGTTAGTGATGTAGGGCGTTCTTTAAATTTTACTTCGATATGCCCTTCAGAGGAGGTCCGAGCTTCTGTCTCATCGTCAGCATCCTCCCCTGAGTCCTTTTGATGGTTCCTCCAGAAAAGACGTGATTTCGTGTAGTAAACTTCAACCCCTTTGAAGGGATCAATGTTTGCGAACTCAATTTTTACCATACCGTCGTTATTAACATATTTAAAGCATCGATGTAGTGTGGATGGCACAATCATGTGCTCATGTATCCATGGTCTTTCCAACAGAACGTTATATCAAGCGTCCGCGTCAATGATGTAGCAGGTTGCCTCCGTCTTTAGGTCGCCAATTTGGATCTTCAGACAAATTTTCCCCTCTGGGAAGCTTTTTGCCATTATTAAAATCACTAATCATGGTTTGAGTTGTCGAAAACCAATGAATTGGGATCCCCAGAGTATACAATAGGTGATGGAGAATGGCGCTCACGGACGATACAAGGTCGATGTGCATGCGATCGACGTTAGTAGCGCCAACATATCCTGTATAATACAACGATATGGCATGCCTATTATTCTTCAACAACATATCCTGATGCAAAAATGTGATGTTCGGCATAGCTTCTATCATGTTGTGATATTTAGGACATGCAGTGGGGTATTCTTTCGGCTGTTGTAGTTGTCCTAAATACGATTCGGCGTGTCGTAACGCCTCACTTAGAGCCTTTTGAGTCTTCTTGGAGAGACGAAGAAGCTCGAATAGTGACACTCTGGCTGGAGAGTTGGCCAGTTGTGCGAAGATATCGAAGTTATAAGGCCTATTCAGGCCTATGGCAGTTTCTTTTCTTAGGGGCTTGTCATAACGTCCCTCCTTCCGTTTCTGCTTGTCTGTTGCTGGTGGTGGAGACAGGCTAGGTTCGGATCGACTGGAAGCCGAAGATGTCGAGATCGATGATGTTTCTTTTCTACGGGCCTGGTAGTAGTTTCGTGAGTATTCAAGACCAGTCCTGGTTTCTTCTACCCTTTCTTCATTGGGCGCGACAGAAAACGTATTTCATGATTTGACCTTCTTTTTTTTATTTGGCAGTATGACGAGCCACAGGCCGAGCCAAATCATCAGTGAGGTCTGGGTGCACCCATATGACCTCTCCTTGAGGTGTTTTAACGGGTACTAACTCAGCTGTTTGAGCGGCCGGGAAGTTAATGAACCCCATAGTTGTTTTGGGGATCGAAATGACCCCATCTTGCGCCTTCGTAGGCGAGAAGTTACCGAATTGGAGGGCATGTTGGCAGAGACCATCTTTTCCTCAAAGACCTGTAATAGTATGATTGTATCGATTAGTCACTTTACATGATTTTTCAGGATATAGCAATCTCAAGTTGCGTAGTGGAAGTACCGATGATAATGACAGTATTTGGGATCGTCCACTTTGTCTACCTCATCGGGATGCCTGGGTGGAGAAAGCTGGAGCTTTGACCTTCGAGGAGTACATTGAATAATTACAATGCGTCCTCATCTTTACAAAAATAATTCCCGTTTTGTATCGGAGGTCTATCAGGCTTCTGAGTAGGAGCCGCACCCCGACTGAGGGTTGCGATCATGACCTATTTTGCTTTGGACTCCAGGTCATTATTGCTGGAAACTACGCCGGATCTTCTGCCCTTTTCATTAGCTCTAAGAAAGCTCATTCCAAGCGAATAAGCCTATTTGGCTTTCCTCTAAGCGTCATCGACGTTAATGATGAATGTAGCCCAATCTATGTGACTGGAGGAACCATTCCAGAGTTTAACCATGGGTAGTAAGCCTTTCCGACAAGTGTCTACCAAGACTGACTCGGGAATGGCTGGCGGTAGTCTTAGTGCGGCTTACCGGAACCGTTCTATGTAATCCCGAGCAGACTCTTTGTCATTCTGAGTGGTGTCCAACAGAGTGGACATTGTCATGTCCATTCCCGGTTCGTAATTTTGGGACAGGAACAGGTGTTGAAGATCGTCGAAGGTCGACACACAATTGTTTGGCAGAGTGCAGAACAACTCGTAGGTGACTCCCTTCAAGGCACCGACAAACAGATTCGCGAGGAGTTTGTCATCTTTTGGTAGATGCCCCGTCATGGTTCCGAAGTGATTCAGATGTTGACGGGGAGATCCTCTCCCGTCGAAGGGAATAATTGACTGTTTTCACATAAAAAAGTCAAGAAATGGAGAATCTTTTAAAATATTGTAAAGAAGGAGTACAATAATAATCTTAAACAAGAATTCCGAGTATAATAGAATCAATAGATTGGGGCGATGGAGACTAAGTCTACTTTGACTTTTTTACTCTGTTGACGATCTGATGCAAAAGTTGATGAAGCTTGGTGGTTGATGAACTCTCGATAACAAGGGAAACTTTATCGCTGAAAGCTCTCTCTTTCTCTAAAAGTTCTTAGCAAAGAAGTAGTATATGTAGTCTCTCCTTGGGCCTGTGTTCTGTGTGTGTTGTACGAGGAAGTTACTGTCTTCTATTTATAGCTTTTCTTCACTGAAATAGCCATGTGTGCATGTGCAGAGAATATACTATCTTCTGCCTCAAAGACATATAAAACTGGGCAGGCACATGAGCCATAGGGGTTAGTTGAGAGTGAACGTGCTCGAGAATCACGTATAGCTCGCCACGTATTTTGAGACGTGTTGCACGAAATACTTCTATGCCAGCACATAATTTATTTGGTGGGGATCAGCTATGCGTCAAATATTGTTAGACGCATAGCAATTGGTTGTTTACTACAAGTAATAGCTTTTTTTGAGTAACTATGTGTCACTCAACACTTGAACGCATAACTTTTCTAATTTCTTACTACAAAACACTGATATGGAAGTAGACACATACAACTGCTTCCTTTACAGCTGGCAAAGTGTAATGATGGGGATGACGAAATCACTGACATCTTCCTCGTAGTCTAAATATTGCACGCTGCCCGCGGTTTATCTCTTCACACAAGAGACAAAAATACATCATGCGTCTGAATGAACCATGCGTCTCTCTGGCACATCTTGGAAAATGTTTCTTTAAGAAATCTTAAGTCTAATAGCTTCTGACTTAGGAACCTTATATTTTTAGGAGCATGATATCTATGCGCCACTTTTAATATTTTTCATGCTTCTACAAGACCCCCTTTAAAGTTTTTAAAACTTGAACAAGTTTTGAAATACTTTGAACATAAAGCATAAGAGAGGATTCTATCACATAAAGCTTTAGACGCACCAGATCATCTGCCGTGCTGTCATTTTCTTTGGCTGAATCTTGTAAAATCTGAACTATCCTCAAAATTTATGGTAGACATTTCTAGCAATTGCTTGGATCGAGGCTAAGTCAACTGTCATCCATGATTTTAAGCACAAACAATCATGCAACAGTTAATGCTGAGTTGATCTCTTCGTCCAGAATCAAGTTGCATAGTACCTTACCGTATAGTGAGTCTTCGTCCTTATAAACAGGACATGACTTTGACAGAACATGTCATCATTACTTTTTGCCATGCATTTGCTGATTAATACTCCAGCGAACTTGTGTAAACATGTGAGGGGATTGAGAATCACTTTTTTGAGAACACTGCTCTTTGGTTATGCTCGAAGTCGGGAAAAGATCGACCTTCAAAAGGTAATCATTTTTGAAGTATTATTTACCTTTTCCTCTTTGATTACTTATTTTCACATGAAGTCTTATGGCAACGATTTTCACTTTTGATCATGTTTTGAATGCAACCTGTCTTCAGAGTACATAAGTACACTTAAAGAAAGATGTACTATAAAAATAGAAAATATACTGCACACATAGGCAAGACTGTCAATACTGTGTTGTTGGAGAGTACTGCTGTAATTCTTAGGCGCATAAAATTTTCACACATTCCTATGCACCTTTTGTTGTTATGTGGTACAACTGACTTTATGCGTCTAACTCCTTCTGAACTTGTCATATTTTCAGGATACTTCTTGGATGACTGGAGCTCAGATGGAGCTTGGAAAAACATCATAATATGTCTAACTCGACATAATTCTGCATATTACATGGAGGACCTTTTCATTCCTCAAACCCAGCTAGCTGTCTGCACCCATCTGACAAGGCTTGCAATTGGTTGGTTTCACTGTCGTAGCATCTGTGATGAGATTGGTATGAATTCCAATCAAAATACTATCGAGGACGGACAGTGTCGACAGTCAATGGGATTCTTAGACTGTGTGCCGGTCCAATTTTTGTATCCTCCAGCTCGAGCGAACTGTCGAGAATGTAGAGGGGAGCCAATGCTAGTAGATGCACTAACATGTGTCTCAAGTTCAGCACTTTTGAGAGAATGCAAGGTTCAGATTACCTAATCTACGGGAGTGCTCACCCTCTTTACATTGTCCTTTAGAGCAACATTTTCTATATCTTATGGCTCGCACTGATAGAGGACCTGATGGAGAAGACCCAGAATGTAATAGATCTCCATCAGATGTGACTACAACTTTAGAATAAAAATCTAGAATGTGATAGTTCTCCATCATATGTAATTATGGTTTAACTGTTAATAAGAGTTCTATTTTGTATTTCATTGCAATTTCAATCTTGTCATAAAAACTATTGTTCAACTTCTAAAGAATCACTGCCTTCATGATGACGCATGACTGTCTATGACGCATAAGTTTGCACTGTATGATTTGTAACATTATCTAGCTTTTAATAAGATGGAACTTCATAAACACGTAAAAAGGTTCCAACTACATAAGTCTACATGAAACATAACTCCAGAAACTGTAGTCATACAAGTTTGATTGTCGCAATGATCTAAATTTAATCATACGCATAGGCACTTATTATTGTGACGCATGACTGTACTGTTTTCCTTTTGAAATTCTATCTGGTTTCTGAATAACTTTTTTTGAGACTATTTATCCGCAGTACAAAAATTCATCAAGTCAAAGAATATCACTTGAAGACTCCTATTGCATAAAACTTCAATTACTATTGTCTTCAAATTTTACGCGCTTAATTCCTGAATGACGCATATAGATTTTCATCTTTTAAGACGCATACTGCTCATGCATCTTTTCAAATATCTCTATTTGATCCACAAAATCCCTATAAAAACTGTTCAAAATGCTAGTGTATGAATGGTGTGAGCTGATCTGCAAAGATCTATGTTTGGTTCATGCGTCAACCATACTGGCTTTGGTTATGGAATGGACTTTAGACGCTTCTTCGGAAACTGTGTCCATCATGATCATTAAATAGATTCATCATCATTAATAAGCCATCCTTAACATTTCTCTAGGAAATTTTTGTCTCCCAAAACATTAAATTTGAAGGAAACGACGAGTCACCCAATTATTCTATAAATAGTCGTGTTGAACCACTGTTCCTGTATTGCTTCCTCAATGGCCTCCAAGAAGACTGCTATGGGTCTCACTGTAGTCCCCTCGTGTCACGCCCCAGTTCCAAAATATATAGGAACCCAAGACATGAGCGTGCCAGCTGTACAATTAGAATAAGTATTTCCAATTTAATAGACTTATCCTAATCGTAGTACACTGAATAGTATGCTAACTAATCTATCTCATCTATGTCTCAATCCACAATAATAAACCAAATCAAGAATAAACAATATATGTCATGGTCTGCAGGCCATTAGCATATATGTTTGGAATGGCTCAAAGAATAATAGAGGTCCAGTAAAACTAGGCTAAATGAGCAAGATATAACAGGAAAGGAATAGAGAGCGCGAAAAAATGATAAACTATTACTACAAGCAATACCTGAACCCTGCAGCCAAGATCATACCATCCACATGTCTATACTACAAGCTCAGCAACAACCTGGAGAGATCATCAGGTCCTCAGAGGGACGAAACAAGATACAACAACTAGCCACAATATGAACAGTAAAGTAATATACATGAACATGAATATAACTAACAATGTAAACTATCCATCTAAGTGTAATGCACTTGAAGACTACTTTAGGATCGTACAGTTAAGTAAGGAGTGATATTAGCGTCAACTAATATCGCGAATATACTAGCATACTCCCACCCAAACTGGAGACTAGTTTGCAGACGATAATCGAATATCCACTAGTATAGCCTATAACTCCGCACACCGAGGCTGAAGAGGATTGGGTAATCCATGTACGCCTACTAATAGTCTTCTCTGTCCAGGAGTAGTACAAGATCATGTCCATGATTCCCACGACTCGTATCTCACATGCAAGTCCTCTAACTAATACAACTAGTCATATATGATCCGTCACACGAACCCCTTATACAGGCCAAGTACAAGGTGCGTGCCAATTGATGGAACTGGGGATTTCCAGGACCCTTACTTTGGTGTGCGTATTGATCGATAAAAAGTTAAATAGATTTAATACGTGTTCTAACCCTTCATAGGCGGAAACTAGGTTTCATGAATTATACCTGCGGCGGAAAGAAGATAAGTAGTTCCTGGCAATCTCGAGCGGATGACCCTAAGATCTTCTATACGTATTCCTTCCTCGATTTGGACATCGTGTGGGCGACAATCTCCCAACCTTTTTTTTACCTTGGCAGCCCTATCTTTCTCTCCTTACGTGAATGACGAATTTAGAGAAAGCTTCAGATTTCTGATCCGTAATTTGGCGGCCAGAGAATAGAGGATATATATAGGCTACGACAGGGACCATAAGAAGAAATTAAGGTTAGGCATCCTAACGGATCTGGATATCCCGTGTTCAGCCCGAACACACAATCCAGGCCCATTAACAATAGCTCTGTCCACTAATGAGCTATTGTTGAACTACCTCCCTAATCCCAAATTACGTTTGTGGGCTCCTTTTATTATATGCTCGTTTGGCTCCCCTGTTAAGATATCGAATGTCCGTCGATCAAATTAAGTTACTGACAACTATAATTATTCGACATCTTTTATCCTTAAGTAGTACCGCTCAACTTTATTTGTTATGTCGGATATAATCCACATACAGGGTTTATATGACAATCTTTATTAGCTCCTTAAGGGGCCATCATCAACCCGATGTATCGGGACATGGATTCCATTTATAATCAACAGTCCATCATACATACAATGTTATTACCCAATTCATAGAGGTTGTTGAACCATAATAAATCTCACTCTTTCATGAGTCAAAGTACGTAATGCACACTGCATATACATGTCTGTTATTATATCCGGATTAAGAGCACAAGCATCCATAATAACTGAGGTGTTTGTTCGCTTATGTAGTCAGTATAAAAAGAACAACCTCAAGTGGTCCTGTTCAATACACACAAAGTGTACTAGTGTAAACCTATAGTCAAGATAGACAAGTACCAGATTATACTACAACCTTTCCAATAGATTGTCCAAGTCTATCTAAGTTGTGAACTATTTATATATTCCATAGGGAACTGATAATATGATCTTCTACGTGACACCGCACACCACATTATCTACAATATAGAATATCAGATATTTGCATTAACACTTGCAACAAATACAATATGCAAACATTTGCCCATATAATTCTCATTCAAAATTTAAGGAAATAAGGTTACTACAAAAGTGATGCTTTTATTATATAAACCTAACACCAATACCAATGAAACCCTCACTCCAAGTGTCGTATCATGAGTCATGTTCCAGTCACAGAACTTATTAAAGAATAACTTCAACACGAAGAAGTCTACTAACACACCAGGTCACACAAACACCCACTACGACACCCAAGTCATACTTGGACGCTCTCCTAACAGATCTAATCCTAACACACAATAACATGTCCATGTATAGAAGGAAATAAAATAAGATCACAGAGGCACGGTATCTTGCCTGAAGGTTGTCCGATGATTCGACGACGTCCTCCAAGCGAACTCGTCAATCCGAATAAAGTAGTAAGGGTGGAACTCTCGTAAACTTCTTCGGATGCTAAAACAGACATTACCAACATTCACGGAATAAGCAAAATAGCTAGATTAGGCTACCCATAAGTCCAATTTTGGACAAAGGGGCAAAATAGTAATTTTGGACCAAAACGGTGTCCACCGTTGGACACACTTTGCACGGAAAAATATGTCAAGACAAAGGTTATCCAAATTTGACAAATTATATCTCACTATGGGCCATAACGATGCCATGAGTCCAATAGTGGTGTCCGATTTGGAATCCGATGTCCCGGGTTCAAAATTATAATTTTATATATTGGAAATTACGATTTTGAGAGGTCAACTTTGACATCAATTTTAACCAACCAAACAATATCCTATGAAATTGAAATTTTTATAACACGAAGGTAGTTATACCTGTTATGCACCAGAGTTGGTAGTTCGTTAACTAGAGCTTTGACGAGGGAGAAACAAATGTACAAAATTGGCTCCACGAAACAGTCCAAATTTAACGTAATTTAAATGGTCAACTTGGTGACCGGTTTTGATCTATCAAACGATCGAATTTACGGTTGAAAATTAAGGTGAGCGAAGGGATATATACCGAGATAGAGACGGAAGAATCTGATCGATGATTAAATTGTCAAATTGTCTAGAAAATGCATCCAAAGTTGTTGCGACGAAATACGATTCTGTGCTCGAATTCGCGCGCGTAACGACGGGATTTCGGGTAAAACGCACGAATCGACTATGTATTGCGTCGGGGACAACAGTGGCACGCTGGGTAAGGTCGCCAGGGTTCACCTGGCTATGGGTGGGTCATCGGCGGTGGTTAGCGGAGATGCTGCTACTGCGGCTGATGCTTTTGCTACTACTGCGACAATTTTACACGCGACTGCGCACGCAGCTGGCCGCACGGTTCACACCGGCGTGCCTGACCGCGTGCGGCCGTAGGGGGGGTACGACACGGGGGCGAGGCGATTGTTGGAGGTGCGATGGGGGTCAGGGGATTAGAGGTTAGGGTTTAGGTACTGTATATATATTCTCCACGGTCATCAATGGCCACGCAGAGGGATTTTTTAAAACCCACCGCGGGGTGAGACAGGGCGACCCCCTTTCCTCCATCGTTTTCATCATTGCTGCTAATGCCCTAAGTAGGAACCTGAACAATATGGTCAACACCCCCAACTTCCAGTACTATCATATATCTAGTGGTTGCCCTATCATCACCCACCTGGCTTTCGCAGACGACTTACTCATCTTCTCCTCCGGGGATGAAGGCGCGGTGGAGGTCGTTCACAACACCCTGATGAGGTACTCCAGATGTTTAGGCCAGAAGAACAATCAATCCAAGAGCGTTATCTACGCCCACCACAACACCAACAGAGAGCACGCCAACAAGCTTTCCAACTTAACTTCCTTTACGGTTGCTAAGCCCCCGTTCACCTACCTCGGATGTCCTTTAGTGTACGGGAAGTCCAACGTCAGCATCTTCGAGGACTTGACCACCAAAATCAGAAAGAAGCTGGAAGGGTGGCATAATGCCACCTTATCACCAGGTGGCAAGATGATCCTCATCAATCACGTCCTTTCCTCCATCTCCATCCACACCCTAGCTATGTGTTCGCCGCCCATTAAGGTCCTCTCTTCGATCGAACATATCTTTTGTAACTTCTTCTAGGGGCATAGCAACGGCCATGATAAGCACCACTGGGCCAGCTGGAATTCTATGGCTCACCCGACCGGCGAGGGGGGTCTGGGATTTACCAGACTCAATCACATTGTTAAAACTTTCTCGATGAAACTGTGGTGGACCCTTCGCACGAGCAACAACTTATGGAGCAGGTTTTTGAAAGCTAGATACTTCAAACATATCCACCCCTCGATGGCCATCTCCAACTGCAGATCCTCAGCGGCCTGGCGCCGCATCCTTATCGGACGCGACCTTGCCAAGCCAGCGATGAGACTCCAGCTGGAAGCGGGCGACTCAAACCCTTTCCTTGAGCGATGGATTGGAGACAGCATGATCCCGAGTCTTACTGAGACCCCGAGAGATTGCAGGATCAGAGACCTGTGGAACCCCCCTACCGACGACTGGAACTGGGACCAGATTCGTGAGTGGTCCGGTAACGAAGTAGCGAATAGCATCCGAGAGCGAGGATTACGCATCGACGACGAGGCAGATGTGTTAAGATGGACCCTCGAGGCGTCGGGGGCATTCTCAGTTAGGTCGGCTAGAACCGCTATTCGGGGCGCCGACAGGCCGTACCTCCCAATGGCCCACTACTGGCATTCCTGCATCCCTAAGAAGTGGTCATTCCTATTGTGGAGAGTCCTCAGAAAGAAGCTGTCGATAGACGAAATCCTTAACACCATCGGGATTAGCTTAGCATCAGCTTGCTCCTGCTGTTCTGATCGCCAGGCGGAGACTATCGATCATATTTTTCGACAAGGGGAGCTGCCGGACAGGACTTGGACATCCCTTAATCAGCTTTTCAGCATATAGCAGGGAGGCGGACGCTTCCACGATCTTCTGACTTCCTGGGGGTCTGCTTCCCACGGCCACCAGATCGTCGCAGCGGCTGCTACATGGGTCATCTGGAAGAATCGCAACAAAGCGAGATACGAAGGTCGCCCATACTCGGCGAACTAGCTCTTTTGGGAAATTGCCCGACAATGCCGTAAGCGGAGCATCCTGTGTTCCCACAGTTCGAGAGAATTTTGGTCGGTGCTACCCCTGTAGCCCCGGGCAAGTGTTTCGCCCTTTCCCCCTTCTTTTTTGTGGTATACTTGTATAGGCTTTGACTTTTTGCACCTTGTGTACGATTTGTCTGCGGCCTTTGAGCTGTCTTTAATAAATGGAGGGGGTTTTCATTATATATATATATATATATATATATATATATATATATATATATATATATATATAGTTATTTAGGTAAACTTAAAATATATATAGTAGACGTATTAGTGATATTTAGTCATATACCCGACCCGCAAAAAAAAAAAAAAATATATATAGATTTAAACTGTATATGAAAATATTCCTCTAATTATATAAATACGTACACATATAATCCCTTAATTAAAATTCTGTATAAAATAATTCCCCAAATTCATATATGATAAGACTTTAATAAAACCTTATACAAAAATATACAATTTAAATAATAACACTTATATTTTATATACAACAAATATTTAGGAAAATATTTTTAGCCCGTTAAAATAAAATACAAAAATATATATACGTATACATTAAGTATACACCTACTTGGACGTCTTTGGATGCACTACCCGTCCGCATGGGTTTGGATATGGATCTGGTCAAGTCCGGACTAACTTAGTACAACCGGGTCTTCTGAAAGTCATAAAATAAATAACTAATTAAATCGTCTATAGAGGTCAAGTCACAACTTTAACTGGTTTTCTAGTAGGGACACTACTATGGCTAGGCCTCCCCTAGCATGGCTAATACACTAGTCAAAGCACACATCTACATTAACCGTGCCAAAGTTTCTAATCGACATGCATCTCAAAACCTAACCAAGACTAAGGCCATATATTTATATATATATATAGTATTAGGCTTATTATAAATATAATCATATATACAAAATTGCATCTATACCTATTTGGGGGTACACAATCCTATAAAGTAATCCATAAAAATTCTACTAGGTCATGTCCGCCTAATCATGGCTCTACCGAGTGGGATTGGCTAGGTTAGGTCCAAATATATTTTCTAGTCAAGTAGAATCTGAAAATCACCCAATGAGTCTCCTGTGCCATTCGCAAAGAAATAGCACATGGGAACTCGTTTGAGTGGCACACCCACGGTATGTGTGTCGTAGGCTAAAAATAGGTCAAAACCATATATTGGGTCAAATGGTTTTGATCTAAGTCGAGTCCTGAACTCAAGTTGGAAGTTAGATCTAAAATTAAGATAAATGGTCAACGAGCCTAAATTAGCCCGAATTTGTGTGAAGTCAAAAGAATGCTAGGGGACAAGTTTGGATGGGACATGATATAACAAATTGAAGGTAAACCTATCTACTACAAAGCTCATGAAGGACGTTTCTAGAGATGGGCATGTCTCGTGCTACAAAAATCAAAGCTACAAAAAAGTACGTCTATAGTCATATTAATATAAAATCTTGTTAAAATATTAATTACTTTATTAAATAAATAAAATAAAAGTTAAAATAATATCCAAAAATTAGGGGGCTTACAACCTACCCACCTTAGAAAATTTTGTCTTCAAAATTAAAATCACACTACCATGCTAAAATCTATATCACAATATAATTATGCTTAAACATGTCGGAATCCGCAAATAGATGGGCATAACATTTTACATGAAACCTTCTTGCTCCCAGGTAGCTTCTCTTGGGGAATGGTGCTTCTATGCAACCCGAACCAATCTAATCGTCTATCCTGTAAGCATTTTCTTACTACTATTCTAAGATACCAACTGACTGCTCCTTGTATGATAGACTGGATCCCACTGTGATCTCGGAATGGTCGACCACATGATTGGGATCAGTCGTATACTTTCTTAACTACGAGACATGGAATACATCCTGCACTCCCTCTAATAATAGGATGATGCGAGATGATGTCACTTCTCCAACACTCTTTATATGACCCTTGGGTTACTATCCTATAGATAAGGCTTCTATCTTGGTTCCTATTGCTTTATCTATAAGTGTTCATATTTCCTCTGCAACTAGATAAATCCTTAAACCATATGTTATATTCCCATACGTTACTTCACCAACTTTTATAATAGTTTACTAACTATCCGCTCCCTTCTACCTATGAGCAATCTATACAATTCTTGCAAGTATGTCTGACCGTTGATACCTATTTGGGGTTTAGGCTGAGGCTGAACTAGAGCGCTACGTACTCCTACGGGTCAATCTTCTAATCCTAGCCTGCTATTGGCCATTTCGTGGCAAGGCTTACTATGTATGGATATGATCTTCTATTCTACTTAGATCTTCTTACTCTATCTAACACTCTTAGGTTACTAACCCTCTTGACACTATTGTCAAATTATAATTCCTCTAGTATTTCTAATCTAAGCCCTATCCTAGGCCAAAGGTAGCAAGATCTAGTCTAATAATTTCTAGGGTTGTCGGTTAGGATTAGGCTTCATATAGTACTATACCAAACTTATTCCTTGGGGAAGTATCTAAGAAATTTCTACCCAACTTTGCTATTTACCTAGTCTTGTGAAGCATGGAATCATATCTTGAAAAATTCCATAAATAATGGTTCTTCACCATCTTAGGTACAGCTTTATAAATACATAGCTTACCAAGCCATTCTATTCCTAACAAACTCCTTAAAATCTACCACAAGGGGGTCCTGATTTATTAGGTGCTACAACTAACACCAAGTTTAACAGTCTGGCCTCTAAAATCATATAGTGGGTCGACAGGGTTGGGTCGAGGTCGATCCTCCGATTTAGGTTGGAATAGTCAATGATATCGCGAGAGTGGCTAAGGTTGAGGCCGTAGGCCCGAATGTTGTGCCTTAAAAATAGTGCACGGGAAGACTCATTTGAGTGGGACATGATAGGCATAATTGAAGGTGGACTCGTCTAGGTCATGTGTATGGAATTTGTTTGAAGGTAACAACTAGTCTTGTGCTCAAAATATTAAAGTTACGATAGCGAACACCAAATGGTCTGATTAGAAAGTGGGTGTCATGTACTACTGACTTATTAGCTTATTTGGAATAAAGATTCCCAATCACTCACAATTATTGGAAGAACCCTAAAATTTATAAGGCCCTACAATCTCGCTACCCTGGAGCCGTAGGTTATTAGAACTAATGGTAGCACTACATAAAAGGATAAGGAAGTCATTCCTGGAAGAAGTCAAGATGACTATACGTAAGGAGCATTAAGTCAGAGTAACTTGACCAAGAAAATTAGAGTAGGTAAGGACTAGTACCTACCATGATATGGATGGTATATTTATGGAGGTACATAAGAGTAGAGATTTATCCTTAGTATGGCTCGACTTGGGGTAGGAATATTGGCCATACTCATTTACCTAACTAAGACGAATAATTATGACAACAAAATATTACAAATATTCGCAAAACACATTCAAAATGGAAAGGATAGCGGCATGATCAAGGACGAGCCCTACCTGAGGTTCGAGGATAATCCTGAGCTTTGGATGATTAGACAAACGAAGGGTATTGAGCTTCTACTCCTTCTAGAATGTTGGCTTTTTCTATCAAGGGTTCCTAGGATAGCATTTGATTCATACAAATGCGACTAGCTAATCTTCTACAGGTCCTTTGGGATTCCTCACTAACTGGTTTCGATGAAGGACCTAACATAGCTATGGTTTACTAGTCTACTTGAGGTAAGATTTCTAATTCTACTCTCAAGTCCTCTGTTAGGTCTAGCTACTAAGGATAGGAATATCACAATTAATCCTTAAACTCTATCCCATACTCCTGTAGATTATATACCAAATCCCTTAATAGTATAACTAACAACCTACTCCTTTCTAGCTACAGGAAGTTATCCAATACTTACAAGTATGTCTAACCCTTCTACGTTTATCTGCTAGGTAAGGGTGGAAGTAAATACTAGGCGATGCCTATCTATGGTACATTGGCAACCAACTTACCTATTGATCAATCTCCTAGTCATAGTTTTTAATAAATTATTTCAAAGCTATTCTGTTATATCTAGATGTTTGTCTAGTCTAACACATTCATATCCAAATATCCTTAGATCCTCTTATGGTACAACCTATCACCATGTATCATTTTGATATATTCCTTCGACAGAAATCTCCCCAAATGAGGAATCTTCGGGCCACTGACCAAGGTAACTTTATTTCCTAACATATACATATTTTCATGATTTACACATCGTCTAAGGGGAAATTTCTTAACCTCTATACCACCCTAAAACTCCTATAAGGATTATACTTATCTCAAGTATGGTATTTGTCGAATCATTCTATTCATGATATGATCCTTAAGCCCTTACAAATATAGTCTTCCATATGGGTGATCATGTCCTAATTAGGGAATCGTGACTAGCTCTAAAATTTCTCTATATAATCTCTAAGATCAATTGGATCACTTTAGTTGAGAAACATATAATATCTCTCTGACTAAATCAATTTAAACTTGTATACCTCTAGTCCCTCTCTATGTAGCATAGGTACTCTAATACATCTCTTTCCAACATAGGCAGATAGTAGAATGGTTTAGCCTAATGATTCTTAGGGTCCCCTATTCGGTTTAAGTAGTATATATGGGTTATATATGGTCAATCCGATCGACTCAGTTTATCTATAAAGGCGTCTATCCAAATCCTTATAACCTTCACCAATTAGTCCCTTTTTAATTACTATCAACTACCTACTATCTTACAATAGAATATAACCTTAAAGGGTTCATCAAGCATGAGTTGTTCGTCTCCCAGAAATAAGGAAGGACGAGAGTAAAAAATAAGGAGTTCAAGAAAGGATGATTGACTTCAATTTCGAGTTCCAATGGAGATAGATAAGATCAAAGAAATTTTCAAGAGCAGTTGTGGATTGAGTTTCTATTATCCTATTGTAGGCCCGCTCGGTACAGTATCATAATTGAAACGGCTAACTCGACCTGCATGGGCCACCACAAAAATATGTCACGTCCCAGTTCCAAAATATATAGGAACCCAAGACATCAGCATACCAGTTGTACAATTAGAATAAGTATTCCCAATTTAATGGACTTATCCTAATCGTGGTATGCTGAATAGTATGCTAACTAATCTATCTTATCTATGTCTCAATCCACAATAATAAACAAATCAAGAATAAACAACATATGTCATGGTCTGTAGCCCATTAGCATATATGTTTGGAATGGACCCAAAGAATAATAGAGGTCCAGTAAAACTAGGCTAAATAAGCAAGATATAACATGAAAGGAATAGAGAGCACGAGAAAATGATAAACTATTACTACAAGCAGTACCTGAACCCTGCAGCCAAGATCATACCATCCACCTATCTATACTATAACTAGCCATAATATGAACAGTAAAAGTAATATACATGAACATGAATATAAATGACAAGGTAAACTATCCATCTAAGTGTAATGCACTTGAAGATTACTTTGGGATCGTACAACTAGGTATAGAGGGATATTAGCGTCAACTAATATCGCGAATATACTAGCATAATCCCACCCAAACCGCAAACTAGTCCGCAGACGATAATAGAATATCCACTAGTATAGCCTATAACTCGGCACACCGAGGCTGATGGGGATAGGGTAATCCCGTATGCCTACTAATAATTTTCTTTGCCCAGGAGTAGTACAAGATCATATTCATGATTCGCACGACTCGTATCTCACATGCGAGTCCTCTAACTAACACAACTAGTCATATATGATCCGTCACACGAACCCCTTACAGGGTGCGTGCCAATACCAATGAAACTCTCACTCCAAGTGTCGTGTCATGAGTCGTATCCCAGTCACAGAAGTCATTAAAGAATGACTTCAACACGAGGAAATCTACTAATACACTAGGTCACACAAATACCCAATACAGCACCCAAGTCATACTTGGACGCTCTCCTAACACATCTAATCCTAACACACCACAACATGTCCATGTATAGTAGGAAATAAAATAAGATCACAATGGCACGGTATCTTCTCTGAAGGTTGTCCGATGATTCGATGACGTTCTCCAAGCGAACTCGTCAATAAGAATAAATTAGTAAGGGTGGAACTCTCGTAAACATCTCCAGATGCTAAAACAGACATTAACAGCATTCCCGGAATAAGCAAAATAGCTAGATTTGGCTACCCATAAGTCCAATTCTGAACACATGGGCAAAATAGTAATTTTGGACCAAAAAGGTGTCCGTCGTTGGACACGCTTTGCACCAAAAAATGTGCCAAGACAAAGGTTGTCCAATTCAAAAAATTATATGTCAATATGGGCCAGAACGATGTCACGAGTCCAATGATGGTGTTAGATTTGGAATTCGATGTCCCGGGTTCAAAATCATAATTTTACATGTTAGAAATTACGATTTCGAGAGGCCAACTTTAGCGTCAATTTTAACCAACCAAACAATTTCCTATGAAACTAAAATTTTTATAACACGAAGGTGGTTATACCTACTACGCACTAGAGTTGGTGGTTTCTCAACCAGAGCTTCGACGTGGGAGAAACAAATCTGCGAAGTTGGCTCCATGAAAGTGTCCAAATTAAACGTAATTTAAATGGTCAACTTGGTGGCCGATTTAGATCTATCAAACGATCGAATTTACGGTAGAAAATTTAGGTGAGCGAAGGAGTATAGACCAAGATGGAGACGGGAGAATCGGATCGACGATCCAACGGTCAAATTGTCCCAAAAATGCGTCCAAAGTTGTTGTGATGAAATACGATTCTGGACTCGAATTCGCGCGCGTCACGACGGGATTTCGTACGAAATGCACGAATCGACTATATTTGTAACGTCCCAGTCCCAATATACGTAGGACTAGGAACGTAGACATGCCAGCCGTATAATAAATATACGTAAGCTGTAAAATATAGTAAACCACAGGTAACTAATCTCATCCACAAAATAAAATCAAGCTTCTATAGAAATAAATAAGAATTTGTCTGTTTACATATAGTTGGGCGGAGACAAATCCACTACCAACTAATAAAAAGAAAAGAGATACATGATATACGAATGAATTGGCGAAAGTAGCAAGAAAGGTCCAAGGCACGTCATCTTTGAAGCAATGGAGAAGACCACGACCTCGGCTAGAGTACCTGCGGAAGACATGAACACACACCTAGAGAGATCACCAGGTCCTCAGAGGGACGTAACAAGATACATGAAGAACATGCTAATATAAACTGTCAGAATAATAAAATAATATACAAAAGACTAACCTTGACACAAATATGCAAAGGGGATTCGAACCGTCTAATGTGCAATTTAGAGGACAACTTTCATGCGCATGGGTGGGATTTAGGCTACATGTACGTAACTGGCATCCAGTCATCCGTATCCATCCGTAATGTCCAAAACGTCAGAGGGCATCTGCAAATATAAATCGCCATAGTTCCATCCGGAGACTGTGGTTTACCTGTTTGGATTTCCATACGCACTAGCGACTGTCCTCCCCCAATATTTCCCACACTGACCAAGTCACGTCCATGACCCGCCCATTTTTGTAACTGCTCGAGTCTCTATACCTTAATCATAGCAGTTACGATCTATCCGTCACACGACAATAAAGATGGCCAGTCCATAAGTCATGCCCCTAGCAAAATATCTCAAACCATGTAGTATGAGTGTCATGGCCAAAGGAGATATAAGGATATCCCCCAACAAGAAGGTAGTCCGCTAATACTAAGTTAACAAGCATATAGTAAAGTAAAACGACTAATAGAGTCGCTTGCACCCAAGTGTGGCTTGGAAGCACAGTTTATAACAAAAAAATAACAAATATGAAACAAAGTAAATAATACAAAAAATAAATAGTATGACAGTAAATTAGCAAGGTATACTTGCCTGGTAGCGACGCCTGGTGTGGTGCGATGATCAAGGTGGCACAGCATATGACTTTGATGTTGCAACTAAGCAAGACAGCCTCTGATTATGGCACGGACTGTTCCATCGGGTCCAAATTAGTCAAATTAGTTAGGGTGGACAGACGGTTGTACAGAATTGGCGATAGAGTAGATATATTAGACTTAGTCACTGATTGGAGGATGATCAAAAGAAAATAGTTAATTGTATATACGTTTTTAGAAAACTATTAAAAATATATATTATTAGTAAATATCTTTTATAGATAAATATTTGAAAATATAAAAAAAATTGCTTAAAAACTTTATGTTTGCCAGGAGAGGTTTTGAGATAGAAATCTATATTTTTAAATACATAAAATAATCCAATAACTATTTAGGTTATATAAACTTATTTTGAAAGTAGGCTACACATACTGCTATATTTTTATAAATCAAAATATTTTAAATATTTTGGAAGTCTAGAAAATTATTTGTGCTAAAATCTTACTTTTAAAATATATGAAACTATTTATTTCATTAATCAAAATATCTTTACATAAATACTTAAAAATAATTTATATGTAACAACTTGAAATTTTACCTTTTTGTTTAAGAACTATATAAAACTATACATATATATATGACTCTTCAAAAATAATAATAGTATTAGCAATAACACTAATAATATTAAAACCAAAATACTAATAATAATATCACAAAAATGATAATAATCATTATTATTATTATACACCATATGAATCCTACATATAACTAGTTTTCTAAAAACAACACTATAATAAAAAGTAAACAATAAGAATTTCATTATAAAATAACAATAATAATAATAATAATAATAATAATAATAATAATAATAATAATAATAATAAAAAATCAACTAAGGAAACCAAAAAAAATAACAACATCAGTCACAATGGACTGCTCTTCTCTCCTTCCTATAATCAAAGGGACTCGTTAGAAATTGAGAGAGAGGGTTTGCGAGCGAGAGGAAGGGAGCAAAGGAAGAGAGAGGGAGGCGAGGAGTGGGGGTTCTCATAGAGGGCTCGGCTAGGTCGGGCGCTGCGGAGGCAGGTGTAGGCACGACGATCGGAAGTCCAGGGTGGCGGTGGATGCTCGAGTCGCTGGCACTGGGGCCAAGCATGGCCGCTCGGCGCTCGACGCAGCGTTGGCAGCGGGACCGACGCGACACGGCGGCAGACGGGGTTTCGGTCAGGCCAAGGCGGCACTGTCGCCGGATGTGGCAATGAATCGACGGTGAGGTGGCCGGAGCGCGGCTCTGTCTCCAGGACGAGGCACGAAGGAGGAGAGTTTGGGGGTGGTGGCCACATAACTAGAGCTCGATCTCGGCCACAGCGCAGCGCCGATGGTGAGGCAGGGTGTGGCGAGGTATGTGGTATGTTTTGGGGTTTTTGTTTGGTGATTGGATTTTTGGTGCGGCGGTGGTGGGTTTGGTGACGTCGGTGATGGTGGTGGTTATGGGGTTGCGATGACAGTAGGTGGATTGGCCGGGGAGTGTGGCCAGATGGGTGCGGGCATGGCGGCGGTCATGGTGGAGGCGTTCGGCTGAGGCGGTGGTGGTGATGGGCGATGGGTTTGGGCGGCGTCAGGCAAGGAGGAGGAGATGGCCGGAGGGCCATGGGTAGCAAGGTCGAGAAGGTGGCCTGCTGGTGGTGGTTCTGTTGGCGATGGCTGGGTTGGAGAGTCGGCCATGGTTGTTTGTGGCGATGTAGGGTTTTTCGGGTGGCCATGGTGGTGGCACTAATGGTGGCGTTGGCATCGATAATGGTGGTGGTGTCGGGTGCTGATGATGGCGAGGGTAGTGGTCGGTGCTGTCTGTAGCAGTGGTGTTGGGGAAGGCTACGACGATCGATATAGGTGTTGGTGTTTGTTGATGGTGGCGGAGGAGCGGCTTTGGCCGTGGCTAGTCGGTTGCCATATGATCCGGTCAGGATCGGACGAGATGGACGGGACACTGCGGCAATGGCAGTGCGGTAGCTGACAAAGCAGGGTTAGGGTTAGGATTTATTTGTGTCGGAGTTGTCGACACGGAGGAAAATTTGTATTTTGTAAAATATGGAATAAGAAATTGGATGGGGGACATGGACACGATGCACGCACGTATATTTGTGGAGAATTTATGGAATAGTATTGTGGAGAAAACAATGGGGAGTCTCCCCTATTTATAGGGTTGAGAAATCCTTGGTAGATAGAGACTTGGATTTATTTAAACCCAAATAGATAATTTCACTATTAAATTTAAATTCATATCTAAATCCAATATAGATAAATTACATATTTAAATTAAACTATTTAAAATAAATAAATAAAATCACCATTTAAATTATCATAATTAAATTCAAATGATCTTTTTATAATAATAATTAATCAATATTAAATAATTTCAAAAATTGCAATAAATATTTAAATATTAATAGGAAATACTTGAAATTACTGTTTGTATAATAAAGAATTAAAATTTCAAAATTATGAAATAATACTTCAAAAATTACCTTGGTAGTAAAATTGAGATAGATAATGATAAAATAAATTTTGAAAATTTAAATCATCTACACGAATCAAATTTCGTGTACTTCGCATTCAACTAGTACAAATTATCTAGGTATATATTATTTTTTTAAATCGGTATAATTAAATAAAAATTGCCACTAATGCGATGAAATTTTTTATTTCAAAATAAAATATTTACTATACTAATATTGAAATGAACTATATGTTTTCTATATTAATAAATTTCATAAATAAAATGTTTTCAAAATATGTACCTCGCACATATTCGCACTCGACGAGCAAATATGAAAAACACAAATTTGTGCGCGACGTTCAATACGATTATGCGACGTACAAATAAAAAAAATAGTACCAATTTATATAATAAAAAAAATATTGTAGAAATTTAGGGGTTTTACATCCTACCCAACTTACAAGAATTTTGTCCTCGAAATTAAGAATAGGTGGGGGGTGAGAAGACAATCGGATATCGATGGGGAACAATCAATTACAACGTTCAACAAAACACGCCGTAGGAAATCGTGATCTAGATCATAGAAATATCACGGGTATGTATAGTTAAGGGTCGCTAGTCAACGTTCGAAAAGAATAAGGTTTAAGGAACGAAGGTAAATTAGTTAGAGATCAAGAGTTGGTGATTCCTTTGAGAAGATTGTATATTAGTCACATGGGTTAGGAGTATGATTAAGGGAACAATTCAAGTTGCAAGGATGATTAGAGAGTTGCGATAATGAACCTCGGATCGAGGAAAAAGGGCGAGTAATTTTAAGACGAAAATATAGTAACATTGAGTGGTAATGGTCATAAGTGATAGGACAACTAGAGGAAATTCAAGTATAAGCGTCTTCGCCCTTCTAAAATTAGGTGAAGGCGAAAGCAATATAGAGTTCAAAGACGATATTATCGAATATGAATACGTGGTTTAAAGGCGACTGAATAATTTCAAAAAAGAATTTTCAAGGCAGTCGTGGATGGGGTTCTAGAGGCCAAGTTTAATCATGTCCCATCCACGTAGAACAATAGATAAAAGCGAACCAAAGTGCACTTTGTTGATCAGACCATCATGCACCGATTCTAATTATACAATATGCTAGTGAGCGCTCAATAGCATATGTCATGAACAAGCTTGATAAAGAATTGAGCTTACAAAAACTAGGCTACATTAGCATCATTAGTCTAGATAGTAAAAATATAGGCACGTGAGATTACGATTGAAATAGAGTAGAATTAGTTCAAACTACTTAAGATTCTAAGTTATATCCTATGTTGGTATCTATACAGTCGTCCTATAGTCTTTTTGTCTAAGTCTTTGGTTGGCTAGACGGGTTAGGGTCCTCTAAATTCTGGAACCTAAGTGAACTTGCTAATATAGGTCACAAGGACAAAGGGATTGCTAGGTCATAAGGCATTCTACCCAACTTACAAAAGTTAAATTAGTAGGGTGATGGAACAATGGGTCATATCCACCTAGTATGGGTTACCTTATTAATCTCTATCAAGCACGAAAAAAGGGCACGAATCACGATAGAAGGGATCAAGCAAGATGCAACTCGATGAGTCAAGCGAGAAGGCAGTCAAGTATGTGGATGAGATCCTAGACTCTAATCCTATACGCAAGCTTGCTTGGTACGGTAAAGTAACCAAATAATATATCTTAACCTGCATAGGCCACCAAAAAAACATGTAACACCCTAGTCCCAATATACGTAGGACTAGGAATGTAGACATGCCAGACGTATAATAAATATACATAAGCTGTAAAATGCAGTAAACCACAGCTAACTAATCTCATCCACAAAATAAAATCAAGCTTCTATAGAAATAAGTAAGAATTTGTCTGTTTACATGTAGTTGGGCGGAGACAAATCCACTACCAACTAATAAAAAGAAAGGAGATACATGACATACGAATGAATTGGCGAAAGTAGCAAGAAAGGTCCAAGGCACGTTATCTTCGAAGAAATGGAGAAGACCATGACCTCGGTTAGAGTACCTGCGGAAGACATGAACACACACCTGGAGAGATCACCAGGTCCTCAGAGGGGCGTAACAAGATACAGGAAGAACATGCTAATATGAACTGTCAGAATAATAAAATAATATACAAAAGACTATCCTAGACACAAATATGCAAAGGAGATTCTAACCGTCTAATGTGCAATTTCGAGGACAACTTTCATGCGCAAGGGTGGGATTTAGGCTACATGTATGTAACTGGCATCCAGTCATCCGTATCCGTCCGTAACATCCAAAATGTCAGAGGATATCTGCAAATATAAATTCCTACAGTTCCATCCGGAGACTGTGGTTTACCTGTTTGGATTCCCATATGCACTAGCGACTGTCCTCCCCCAATATTTCCCACACTGACCAAGTCACGTCCATGACCCGCCCAGTTTTATAACTGCTCGAGTCTCTATACCTTAATCGTAGCAGTTACGATCTATCTGTCGCACGATAATAAAGATGGCCAGTCCATAAGTCATGCCCCTAGCAAAATGTCTCAAACCGTGTAGTGTGAGTGTCATGGCCAAATGAGATATAAGGATATCCCCCAACAAGAAGGTATTCCGCTAAAACTAAGTTAACATGCATATAGTAAAGTAAAACGACTAATAGAGTCGCTTGCACCCAAGTGTGGTTTGGATGCGCAGTTTATAACAAAAAATAACAAATATGAAACAAAGTAAATAATACAGAAAATAAATAGTATGACAGTAAATTAGCAAGGTATACTTGCCTGGTAGCGACGCCTGGTATGGTACGATGATCAAGGTGGCACAGCATATGACTTTGATGTTGTAACTAAGCAAGACAGCCTCTGATTATGGCACGGACTGTTCCATCGGGTCCAAATTAGTTAAATTAGTTAGGGTGGACAGACAGTTGTACAGAATTGGCGATAGAGTAGATATATTGGACTTAGTCACTGATAGAAGGATGATCAAAAGGAAATAGTTAATTGTATATACATTTTTTGAAAACTATTAAATATATATATATTATTAGTAAATATCTTTTCTAGGTAAATATTTGAAAATATAAAAAAATCGCTTAAAAACTTTAAGGTTGCCAGGAGAGGTTTTGAGATAGAAATTTAAATTTTTAAATACATAAAATAATCCAATAACTATTTAGGGTTTATAAACTTATTTTGAAAGTAGGCTACACATATTGCTATATTTTTATAAATCAAAATATTTTAAATATTTTGGAAGTCTAGAAAATTATTTGTGCTAAAATCTTACTTTTAAAATATATTAAACTATTTATTTCATTAGTCAAAATATCTTTACGTAAATACTTAAAAATAATTTATATGTAACAACTTGAAAATTTACCTTTTTGTTTAAGAACTACATAATACTATACATATGACTCTTCAAAAATAATAATAGTGTTAGCAGTAACACTAATAATATTAAAACCCAAATACTAATAATAATATCACAAAAACGATAATAATCATTATTATTATTATACACCATGTGAATCCTATATATAACTAGTTTTCTAAAAACAACACTATAATAAAAAGTAAACAATAAGAATTTTATTATAAAATAACAATGATAATGTTAATAATAATAATAATAATAATAAAAAAAAATAAAAATAAAAATAAATCAACCATGGAAACCAAAAAAAATAACAACAGCAGTCACAATGGACTGCTGTTCTCTCATCCCTATAATCAAAGGGACTCGTTAGAAATTGAGAGAGAGGGTTTGCGAGCGAGAGGAAGGGAGCAGAGGAAGAGAGAGGGAGACGGGGAGTGGGGGTTCTCACAGAGGGCTCGGCGAGGCCGGATGCGGCGGAGGCGGGTGTAGGCGCGGCGATCGGAAGTCTAGGGCGGCGGTGGATGCTCGAGTCGCTGGCGCTGGGGCCAAGCACGGCCGCTCGGCGCTCGACGCAGCGTTGGCAGCGGGATCGACGCGACGCGGCGGCATATGGGGTTCCGGTCAGGCCATGGCGGCACTGTCGTCGGATGTGGCAGTGAAGCGACGGCGAGGTGGCCGGAGCGCGGCTCTGTCGCCAGGACGAGGCACGGAGGAGAAGAGTTTGGCGGTGGTGGCCACAGAACTGGAGCTCGATCTCGGCCACGGCGCAACGCCGATGGTTAGGCAGGGTACGGCGAGGTATGCGGTATGTTTTGGGGTTTTTGTTTGGTGGTTGGATTTTTGGTGCGGCGGTGGTGGGTTTGGTGACGTCGGTGATGGTGGTGGTTGTGGGGTTACGGTGACGGCCGGTGGATTGGCCAGGAAGTGTGGCCGAACGGGCGCGGGCATGGCGGCGGTCGTGGTGGAGGCGTTCGGCTGAGGCGGTGGTGGTGATGGGCGATGGGTTTGGGCGACGTCAGGCAAAGAGGAGGAGATGGCCGGAGGGCCGAGGGTAGCAAGGTCGGAAAGGTGGCCTGGTGGTGGTGGTTCTGTTGGCGATGGCTGGGTTGGGGAGTCGGCCATGGTTGTTTGTGGCGGTGTGGGGTTTTTCGGGTGGCCATGGTGGTGGCGCTAATGGTGGCATTGGCGTCGATAATGGTGGTGGTGTCGGGTACTGATGATGGCAAGGGTGGTGGTCGGTGTGGTCTGTAGCAGTGGTGTCGGGGAAGGCTGCGACGATCGATAGTGGTGTTGGTATTTGTTGATGGTGGCGGAGGTACGGCTTTGGCCGTGGCTGGTCGGTTGTCGTAGGATCGGGTCAGGATCGGACAAGATGGACGAGACACTGCGGCAATGGCGGTACGGTGGCTGACAAAACAGGGTTAGGGTTAGGATTTATTTGTGTCGGAGATGTCGACACGGAGAAAAATGTGTATTTTGTAAAATATGGAATAAGAAATTGGATGGGGGACATGGACACGATACACGCACGTGTATTTGTGTAGAATTTATGGAATAGTATCGTAGAGGAAACAAAGGGGAGTCTCCCCTATTTATAGGGTTGAGAAATCCTTGGTAGATAGAGACTAAGATTTATTTAAACCCAAATAGATAATTTCGCTATTAAATTTAAATTCATATCTAAATCCAATATAGATAAATTACATATTTAAATTAAACTATTTAAAATAAATAAATAAAATCACCATTTAAATTATCACAATTAAATTCAAATTATCTTTTATAATAATAATTAATCAAAATTAAATAATTTCAAAAATTGCAATAAATATTTAAATATTAATAGGAAATACTTGAAATTACTGTTTGTATAATAAAGAATTAAAATTTCAAAATTATGAAATAATACTTCAAAAATTACCTTGGTAGTAAAATTGAGATAGATAATGATAAAATAAATTTCGAAAATTTAAATCATATACACGAATCAAATTTCGTGTACTTCGCATTCAACTAGTACAAATTATCTAGGTATATATTATTTTTTTAAAATCGGTATAATTAAATAAAAATTGCCACTAATGCGACGAAATTTTCTATTTCAAAATAAAATATTTACTATACTAATATTGAAATGAACTATATGTTTTCTATATTAATAAATTTCATAAATAAAATGTTTTCAAAATATGTACCTCGCACATATTCGCACTCGACGAGCAAATATGAAAAACACAAATTCGTGCGCGACCCAATACGATTATGCGACGTACAAATAAAAAAACAGTACTAATTTATATAATAAAAAAATTTAGTAGAAATTTAGGGGTTTTACATCCTACCCAACTTACAAGAATTTTGTCCTCGAAATTAAGAATAGGTGGGGGGTGAGAAGACAATCGGATATCGATGGGGAACAATCAATTACAACATTCAACAAAACGTGCCGTAGAAAATCGTGATCTAGATCATAAAAAATATCACGAGTATGGATAGTTAAGGGTCGCTAGTCAACGTTCGAAAAGAATAAGGTTTAAGAAACGAAGGTAAATTAGTTAGAGATCAAGTGTTAGTGATTCCTTTGAGAAGATTGTATAGTAGTCACATGGGTTAGGAGTATGATTAAGGGAACAATTCAAGTTGCAAGGATGATTAGAGAGTTGCGATAATGAACCTAGGATCGAGGAAAAAGGGCGAGTAATTTTAAGACGAAAATATAGTAACATTGAGTGGTAATGGTCATAAGTGATAGGACAACTAGATGAAATTCAAGTATAAGCGTCTTTGCCCTTCTAAAATTAGGTGAAGGCGAAAGCAATATAGAGTTCAAAGACGATATTATCGAATATGAATACGTGGTTCAAAGGCGACTGAAAAAAAAAATTTCAAGGCAGTCGTGGATGGGGTTCTAGAGGCCAAGTTTAATCATGTCCCATCCACATAGAACAATCGATAAAAGCAAACCAAAGTGCACTTGGTTGATCAAACCATCATGCACCGGTTCTAATTAGACAATATGCTAGTGAGCGCTTAATAGCATATGTCATGAACAAGCTTGATAAAGAATTGAGCTTACAAAAACTAGGCTAAATTAGCATCATTAGTCTAGATAGTAAAAATATAGGCACATGAGATTAAGATTAAAATAGAGTAGAATTAGTTCAAACTGTCACGACCTGCACCCGCTTTTCGGACGCGAGCGCGTGAGCAAGCCAGCTACGCATCAAGCGGACTCCAGGCCGACTCGAGTACGTAAATGCTGTCACGGCTATGGCAATGGGCCTAATCAAGGCAAGGCAAAACTATATCTCAATCCACAATAAGAATAAAATATCAAGAATGAGAAAGTATGGGTCATGGTCTGCAGCCCACTAGCATATATGTCCGATAAGACTCTAAGAAAGTTATAAGAGTCTAAAACTAAATCAGAAAACATGATATCTTATGATAAGGTATGAAAGCACGAGCTGATAATAAAAGCAATACGATACCTGAATCCCGCAAGCGCATCATCCCATCCGACATCCAGAACTAATAGCTATCTCCATGTACTCACTAAACCTGAAGAGATCATCAGGTCCTCAGGGGACATAGCAAGATACATAAAAACATGCCTATCTAGCAGTTTATGTAATGAGTGTGGTTCGTATTACGTATTTCTGGAATACGTGTACGTATTTATTCTTGTATTGCATAATTTCCTTGCTTAATTTCCTTCTTGGCTTGGTTTATTCCTGGTTCGGGTTGGTTGGTTTGGCTTGGCTTGGTTTTGATTGGGTTCATGATGAACCCAAGGTGAACCCCTACCTACCACCACTATTTGTATTTATTAGCCCTCTTTATTCTCTCTCTTCATTATTCATCTTCTTCTTCCTCATTTACTCCCCTCACCTACCAAAGAGAGAAGAGAGAGATCTAGACAAGTGCAACTTGCTTCCACAAGAGAATCCATTTTATTATTTTAATAGCTTCTCCTCATGATTCTAAACCACATTAGAACTTGTCATTTTCTATTTTGAGGTTTTAATTCTTGTAGATCTAGAGTTTTGCTATTTTCGGATTTTTGGTGTTTTGATCTATCAAACTTGCTTGTTTTCAAGTTTTGATGGTTCCATGTTTTAGAGAATTTTATTCTACCCAATTTTGACCTTTGGAAAGTTGGATTCGGACTTGTTTTGACCAAGATTTGGACAATTGAAGCTTAGATTCAACTTTAGAGTTCTTGCCATTTGGAGAAGACAGTGAACAGTGAGCTAGCTTTTTAGCTTACGCCACTAAGCTGTACGCTGCTCTTTAGCGAGCGTACGCTAACTTGTGTACGCTGCTCTTTAGCGAGCGTACGCTAACTTGTGTACGCTGCTCTTTAGCGAGCGTACGCTAGCCTTGATATGCTGCTCTTTAGCGAGCGTACGCTAACTTGTGTACGCTGCTCTTTAGCGTGTCTTGAGCGTACGCTAGCTTGAGCGCACGCTGACCTGTAGCTTGAGCGTGCCCTTGTGTACGCTGACCCTTACGTACGCTCCCCATTGGAAGTGTATGGAACCTTTGGTACGTTAGCTCGAGCGTACGCAGACCTGAGCGTACGCTAGCCTGAGCGTAGCCTGGCTTGAGCGTAGCCTGATTACCCTTGATCTTCTATAGCCCTGTATATTGATATTTTATTAGATATTTAACGTCCATTTTATATCCTTACGCCTTTTGTCATGAACTTGATAATCATGGATTTGTTTAATATGTTTGGAAATGATACCTGAGCATGACACGGTAGTGACCCGTAGTGGTGCACTCCTGACATAATGACCTGACATGACCTGATAGTGGCCCGTCGTGGCGCACTCCTGACAAGTACACTTGACATGATAAACCTGACATGTTATATCTTGATAAGCTGTTGCGACGGCTACCTAATATGACATGACCTGTATGAATAACCTGGACACCGTGGGCGATTGTGCTTGTATAAGTAAACCAGTCCTGTCTTGCATCATGTCTAGGAGGGGACTCCTGAGTACCACGGTCAGGAGTACCTACTGAAATGGACTAAGGCTAAATAACTAGACTAATCCAGTAGTCATGAAGAGATTTTCCAGCTACAGACAATCCCGTTATCTGGGCGCCCCACTTGGGATCTGTAGCCTGCCGTCGAGTAGGGCACATTTCCAGCACACTGTCATGTGTTGCACCCTCTAAGTCGCCTAAGGGTACATGTGTTTCCTGGACGATGTACCCACTTGAATTTAACTCTAATTGCGTTCGGATAGCCTGGATGGTCTGCAGGGCTTGTGGCTGTGGAGTAATCTCATTGCATCTTGCTAGTAACTAGGCCTGTGATAACCCTAGTTAGTTAAAGTATCAAGCCGTACTTATTGCTTGGTCGTGAAATGTTGGATGAAGTTTACCAGTTTATTCTTGTCTTGATCCTGTACAAGATTGTTACATGTCCTGATTTCTTATATTATCTTGTCGATAAATGGTGGGAGAAACCAAGTTCAGTTCAGACGAAGGGTTACAACCCCGGTCCTTGTTTGGTTTACGGGTTGTAACCTCGTTATCTGAATAGTCCCATGGTTATCTCATCGTATATCATCCTGTACAAGATTGTCTTGTATATATTCACCTGTTATGCTTTTTTTTTCTTAAATTACTGTCTTTTATTATGTAATTATATTCTTGTGCTAATTGCTGGTTTTAGTTCTTAAGTGAAGCTTCCTTTGTGGCACTTGCTCTTTCTGGGGTCTGACCCAGCTGGTTTTGTATGGCCAGATTCCGGAGCAGCTCCAGAGGATCTACCGGTTCTCCAGCCCGATGGTGAACACCAGACGTAACCAGGGCAACGAGTGGGTTTCTTTTGTCCTCCCACTTTATTGTAAAATTATTCTTTTGAGGCGTTTAGCCGCCGAGCCAGTATTAGCTCGTGTATATTTTTACTTACTGTCTGCCTACGGGCTGTAACATGATTGGCAACCTAGGGTTGATCATGTATGACTAAAACTCTTGCTAGTCCTCATATTTTGTAACGACTAGCTTCATGATCAGCTGAATATGTAATGTTTGGGACGCCTTACTATTGTATATTTGGTGATCTTACATCTTGTAACTCTATTTACTTGCTTGTGATTGAGACACTAGGCTATTTGATGACCTTAAGAGACTGATGGATTGTAGATAAACCCTCATATATCTAGACAGCCGTGACCGTATAGCGGTATGGATTCCATTCCGTTATACGTAGCTGGCTATGTCTGCCCCCGCTCTCCAGTATTCTGGTTCTGGGGTGTGACAGTTTATCATGCAATAAAGAAAATACAGGAAATAAACGGGAAAAGACCGATCAGTACGAAAATACGACTATACACGACTGGAAGAACCACTACGCTTAAACGAACTGTTGGAGAAGAACAAGAAAACATGATATTACGATGTCAATGGATAACCAATCGAATACTCAAACCCTCGCCCCTAGTGTGGACTCGCAGGTTTGAACAACTACTAGCCCTCGCCCCTAGTATGGACTCGCAGGCTAGCATCACCCTCGTCCCTAGTGTGGACTTGGTGTGAACCATATATACTAACCCTCGTCCCTGGTGTGGACTCGCAGGCTAGCATCACCCTCGTCCCTAGTATGGACTCGCAGGTGTGAACCATATACTACTAACCCTCATCCCTGGTGTGGACTCGCAGGCTTGCATCACCCTCGTCCCTAGTGTGGACTTGCAGGTGTGGACAGATAACTACTAACCCTCGCCCCTAATGTGGACTCGCAGGTTAGCTTAACTACTAACCCTCACCCCTAATGTGGGCTCGCAGGTTAGCTTAACTACTAACCCTCGCCCCTAGTGTGGGCTCGCAGGTTAGCTTCAAGAATTTCAAGGCAAGGAGGTAAAGCAGTTCCGTTATGACTTATTCATCCTATGACACGATGTGACTCAGTCCAAGCACAAGTGATGACACGACACGACTCAATCACGATACACAAGAAAACCAACCCAATATGAACTACAAAGGTAACTATGAACAAGAACTGTATATACGTATATCCAATATGAAATACAAAGCTAATTATAAACAAGGCTATATATACACTAGCAGGCATGATATACAAATCACAGATAAATAATCAACTAGTAAAACTGTATAATAATATAGATATGCATGTAAATAAACTGTAGAGGGAGGCAAGGTATCTTGCCTGGAGGTTGCACGCAGATCCAACAAAAATACAGTCAACTGCTAAGCCATGAAGTCCAAGTCCTCACAACTGTCTCCAAAAGCTGAAACAGACATTGCCAACAATCTCAGAATAGTCAAATTAGCTATGATTGCCTGTCCTTAAGTCCAATTCTGGACACAGGGGCAAAACGGTAATTTTGGACCAAAACGGTGTCCGCCGTTGGACCCGCTTTGCACCGAAAAATGTGCCCGAGTTAATGGCCTCTAAAGTCGTCAAACTATATGTCTACGGATTCGGTTTTCTGATACGAACCCAACGGTATGTCCAGTTTTGGATTCCGGTGGGCTGTGCACAAAATCGCCCGTTGAGTGGGACCGTGGGGCCCGCAAAACGGCGGTCCAATCGACTGTCTCAGAATCGGACCAAACTTGGCATACAGGACCAAAAAAATGATACGATCCTGTTGGCGCAAGTTTCGTCTCGATCTGACGAACGTGCACAAAGTAATTGGAAAATTTGTACAGAGACCGATACGGTGAATTTTGACGGATACGCATCAAATTCGTCGCGCACCACGCGACCAATTTGAATTCCGTCAAAGCCCACACGACCATGAAGCCGTTACACACCTTTCGATGCTTACGGTGTGCGACCACGTCGCCCGAAATGGCGGGACGCACGTCGTATCGGAGGGTTTTGGAGATTTTTAATATTCTAAAAATGGGTTTTTTTTTCTAAACTTTAGAATCAAATAATTTTGCATATAGTGAACGAAAAATTAATCTACGAGAAAGGTCTTAATCTCCTATAGGTCAGCTATAAATCTGTTCAATTGGATTTCCCAATCGATCGATGGATTGGCTGCAAATCGCCTTCCAAACAGGGGTGAAAACTGTTTTGTTCCCTGTTTCAGTAATTCATAAAACCAATCTTTTTCAAGTTTTTGAACTCGATTATCGTCGCACATAGTACGATTTAAGGGAAACTATTTGAAGGGATTGATAGCCGTATATGTTGTCTACACGTAGGACTTTGTAGGTCGAAAAATAGTTAAACGATATGGAAGAAAACTCACTTCGAAGTTGGGGCTCGGGAACTCGGCCACTGTCGCGGTCCTGTCCCATCCACGCACGGGTGCAGCCTGGCCGGCCTTCGGCGGTTCGTGCGGTGGCGCGCGGTCAGGGGCTGCCGCCAAGAGGTCGGGGGCGACCCTGGGTGTTAGGTTTTTTCCTTGGTTTTTTTTCTCCCGATCACGAGTACTTGTACTCGGCTACACAGAGTCGGGGGAGTTACTATTTCTTGGTTTTGTTTGGGCTGGATTGTTGCTGGGCTGGGTTAGGAAATTTTTTTGTATGCCCATGCGGTTTGCAAGGCTTAGCAACTGAGTTCAGCTAAAGGGGCTGGCCTTGCCGAGCTGGGCTAAGGCTGCTGCTGTCTTATATATAACTAGTTTGCATATAATACTTATATACATATACACATATGTATATACATATAAATATATTTATATCTATACACAACCACACATATTTCTATATACCTTTATGTATACATACATATTTACACCCATATATGTTTATATATATATATATATATATATATACATACACATATACATGCATATATATATATTTACTTATATTCTATATATCTAAAACTATATATATATATATATATATATATATATATATATATATATATATATATATATATATATATATATATATATATATATATATATATATATATATAGATATATTTTTTTTTTATATATATATATATATATATATATATATATATATATATTTTCTATGTACATATACATATATACACGTATATATATATATATATATATATATATACGTGTATATATGTATATGTACATAGAAAATATATATATATATATATATATATATATATATATATATATATATATATATATATATATATATTTTTTTTTTTTTTCATTCAAAAAAATATATATACACATTCATTTATACATTCAAAAATAAGGAATAAAATATTCTAAATACAATTTATAATAGAAATACAATATACTTAAATCTATATACTAAAAATTCACATAATCAAATACAATAATATTTTACATATATAAATGCCTAATTTGCAATATACCTTAAATATACCTCCATATATATACATGTATATATAATCTAGATAAATCCAAAATCCAACATATCTGCTAAGGAAAATATTTACTGTATTATCAATAAAATATTATTTAACATTAAGGACTCATAATATATATAACCATGTTTGGGGAAAATCGTCTACTAAGTTACTAAATTAAAATACTGCTACCCAATGCATGTTTACAATGACGTCTTGGAATGCACTATATAACTACCTGGGCTTGAGCTCAGTTCAGGCTAGTTGGGTTCGACCCGGTCTTCTATATGTCAATAATTAATTAATAACTAATTAAAACAACTATAGAGATTAAGTCGCAACTTGGCCTGGTTTTCCTAGTTAGAACAATCCTATGACTCGGCCTTCCCCTACCTTGGCTAAACACTAGTCAAAGCACGCTACTGCACTATCCGTGACATGATTCCTAGTCGTCTTGTACTCCAAAACTCATCTGTGGCTAAAGTCACCTATCATAATAATTTACTAAATAATCACTCATAAAATTCTAAAATCACTATTTAAATCAAATAAAATAATAAAAAAATATTTCAAAAAATTTTTGGGAAGGGAGGCTACAAATCTACCCACCTTAAAATAATTTCGTCCTCGAAATTCTAATTCATAACTATTTCTTAAAATTCAAAGTCTACTATCACCTTAATCTTCCCAAATTTAATTTCTCAAAATTATTCTATGACCTTCTCTAGCAATTTTATAACTCTGAATACTTGGAGACTTCTACCCTCTTTTGGTCATACTACTCCTCAAAACACGGTCACTAAAGTCTTATGATCTTCTAACTAGTTTCTAATAATTCTACCAACAGATATCTAGTGCTTGTGGCATCTATACTCCCTAATATCTATAAACAACCAAAACTCAATAATCTTGCAATATTATACTATAATTTAAGAATTTCTGATAAATCCTAGTCAGCACGATCATTCGTCACCCCGGAATAGAAAGGGACGAGAATCAATGGTACAGAAAGCAAGAAAGTATAATCGAGAGCAAATATGGAGTTTTCAAGGATGTAGAGAATTTCTAGGAGAATTTTCAAGGCAGAGTGGTTTAAGATTTCTAAGGTCTAGTCAAGGTTGCAGGCTCGTATCAGTACAGTTACGTAACCGATACGATATGCTCTGACCTGCATGGGCTACCAAAAAAAAACTTTGTCACGACCGCACCCGCTTTTCGGACGCGAGCGCGTGAGCAAGCCAACTACGCATCAAGCGGACTCCAGCCCGACTCGAATACGTAAACGCTGTCACGGCTATGGCAATGGGCCTAATCAAGGCAAGGCAAAACTATATCTCAATCCACAATAAGAATAAAATATCAGAATGAACAAGTATGGGTCGTGGTCTGTAGCTCACTAGCATATATGTCCGATAAGACTCTAAGAAAGTAACAAGAGTCTAAAACTGAATCAGAAAACATGATATCTCATGATAAGGTATGAAAGCACGAGCTGATAATAAAAGTAATACGATACCTGAATCCCGCAAGCGCATCATCCCATCCGACATCCAGAACTAATGGCTATCTCCATGCACTCACTAAACCTGAAGAGATCATCAGGTCCTCAGGGGACATAGCAAGATACATAAAAACATACCTATCTAGCAGTTTATCATGCAATAAAGAAAATACAGGAAATAAACGGGAAAAGGCCGATCAGCACGAAAACACGACTATACACGACTGGAAGAACCACTACGCCTAAACGAACTGCTGGAGAAGAACAAGAGAACACGATATCACGATGTCAATGGATAACCAATCGAATACTCAAACCCTCGCCCCTAGTGTGGACTCGCAGGTTTGAACAACTACTAGCCCTCGCCCCTAGTGTGGACTTGCAGGCTAGCATCACCCTCGTCCCTAGTGTGGACTCGCAGGTGTGAACCATATACTACTAACCCTCGTCCCTGGTGTGGACTCGCAGGCTAGCATCACCCTCGTCCCTAGTGTGGACTCGCAGGTGTGAACCATATACTACTAACCCTCGTCCCTGGTGTGGACTCGCAGGCTAGCATCACCCTCGTCCCTAGTATGGACTCGCAGGTGTGGACAGATAACTACTAACCCTCGCCCCTAATGTGGACTCACAGGTTAGCTTAACTACTAACCCTCACCCCTAATGTGGGCTCGCATGTTAGCTTAACTACTAACCCTCGCCCTTAGTGTGGGCTCGCAGGTTAGCTTCAAGAATTTTAAGGCAAGGAGGTAAAGCAGTTCCGTTATGACTTATTCATCCTATGACACGATGTGACTCAGTCCAAGCACAAGTGCTGACACGACACGACTCAATCACGATACACAAGAAAACCAACCCAATATGAACTACAAAGGTAACTATGAACAAGAACTATATATACGTATATCCAATATGAAATACAAAGATAATTATAAACAAGGCTATATATACACTAGCAGGCATGCTATACAAATCACAGATAAATAATCAACTAGTAAAACTGTATAATAATATAGATATGCATGTAAATAAACTATAGAGGGAGGCAAGGTATCTTGCCTGGAGGTTGCACGCAGATCCAACAAAAATACAGTCAACTGCCAAGCCATAAAGTCCAAGTCCTCACAACTGTCTCCGAAAGCTGAAACAGACATTGCCAACATTCCCAGAATAGTCAAATTAGCTAGCATTTCCTGTCCTTAAGTCCAATTCTGGACACAGGGGTAAAACGGTAATTTCGGGCCAAAACGGTGTCCGCCGTTGGACCCGCTTTGTACCAAAAAATGTGCCAGAGTCAATGGCCTCTAAAGTCATCAAACTACATGTCTACGGATTTGGTTTCCGATACAAAACCAACGGTATGTCCAGTTTTGGATTCCGGTGGGCCGTGCACAAAATCGCCCGTTGAGTGGGACCGTGGGGCCCGCAAAACGACGGTCCAATCGACTGTCTCAGAATCGGACCAAACTTGGCATACAGGACCAGAAAAACGATACGGTCCTGTTGGTGTAAGTTTCGTCTCGATCTGACGAACGTGCACAAAATAATTAGAAAATTTGTACAGAGGCCGATACGGTGAATTTCGACGGATACGCATCAAATTCGTCGCGCACACGCGACCAATTTGAATTCCGTCAAAGCCCACACGACCACGAAGCCGTTAAGCACCTTTCGATGATTACGGTGCGTGACCACGTCGCCCGGAATGGCGGGACGTACGTCGTATCAGAGGGTTTTAGAGATTTTTAATATTTTGAAAACGGGTTTTTTTTCTAAACTTTATAATCAAATAATTTTGCATATAGTGAACGAAAAATTAATCTACGAGAAAGGTCTTGATCTCCTATAGGTCAGCTATAAATCTGTTCAATTAGATTTCCCAATCGATCGATGGATTGGCTGCAAATCGCCTTCCAAACAGGGGTAAAAACTGTTTTGTTCCCTGTTTCAGTAATTCATAAAACCAATCTTTTTCAAGTTTTTGAACTCGATTATCGTCGCATATAGTACGATTTAAGGAAAACTATTTGAAGGGATTGATAGCCGTATATGTTGTCTACACGTAGGACTTTGTAGGTCGAAAAATAGTTAAACGATATGGAAGAAAACTCACTTCGAAGTTGGGGCTCGGGAACTCGGCCACTGTCGCGGTCCTGTCCCATCCGTGCGCGGGTGCAGCCTGGCCGGCCTCCGGCGGTTCGCGTGGTGGCGCACGGTCAGGGGCGGCCGCCAAGAGGTCGGGGGCGACCCTGGGGCGTCGTGGGTGTTAGGGTTTTTCCATGGTTTTTTTTCTCCCGATCACGAGTACTTGTACTCGGCTGCACAGAGTCGGGGGAGTTACTGTTTCTTGGTTTTGTTTGGGCTGGATTGTTGCTGGGCTGGGTTGGGAAATTTCTTTGTATGCCCATGCGGTTTGCAAGGCTTAGCAACTGAGTTCAGCTAAAGGGGCTGGCCTTGCCGAGCTGGGCTAAGGCTGCTGTTGTCTTATATATAACTAGTTTGCATATAATACTTATATACATATACACATATGTATATACATACAAATATATTTATATCTATACACAACCACACATATTTCTATATACCTTTATGTATAAATACATATTTACACCCATATATGTTTATATATATATATACATACACATATACATGCATATATATATATTTACTTATATTCTATATATCTAAAACTATATATATATCTATACATATATACGTATATTTATATATGTACATATACATATATACACGTATATATATATATATATATATATATATATATATATATATATATATATATATATATATATATATATATATATTTTATACACGTATATATATATATATATTTATATATATATATATATATATATATATATATATATATATATATATATATATATATATATATACAAAAAAAAATATATACACACATTCATGTATACATTCAAAAATATGGAATAAAATATTCTAAATACAATTTATAATAGAAATACAATATACTTAAATCTATATACTAAAAATTCACATAATCAAATACAATGATATTTTACATATATAAAAGCCTAATTTGCCATATACCTTAAATATACCTCCATATATATACATGTATATATAATCTAGATAAATCCAAAATCCAACATATCTGCTAAGGAAAATATTTACTGTATTATCAATAAAATATTATTTAACATCAAGGACTCATAATATATATAACCATGTTTGGGGAAAATCGTCTACTAAGTTACTAAATTAAAATACTGCTACCCAATGCATGTTTACAATGACGTCTTGGAATGCACTATATAACTACCTAGGCTTGAGCTCAGTTCGGGCTAGTTGGGTTTCGACCCGGTCTTCTATACGTCATTAAATTAATTAATAACTAATTAAGACAACTATAGATATTAAGTTGCAACTTGGCCTGGTTTTCCTAGTTAGAACAATCCTATGACTCGGCCTTCCCCTACCATGGCTAAAACTAGTCAAAGCACGCTACTGCACTATCCGTGCCATGATTCATAGTCGTCTTGTACTCCAAAACTCATCTGTGGCTAAAGTCACCTATCATAATAATTTACTAAATAATCACTCATAAAATTCTAAAATCACTATTTAAATCAAATAAAATAATAAAAAAAATATTTCAAAAAATTTCTGGGAAGGGAGGCTACACAAACTCCTTAAGCTCTAAGTTATATCCTATGTTGTATCTATACAGTCGTCCTATAGTCTTTTTGTCCAAGTCTTTGGTTGGCTAGATGGGTTAGGGTCCTCAAAATTTTGGAACCTAGTGAACTTGCTAATTAGGTCACAAGGACAAAGGGATTGCTAGGTCATAAGGCATTCTACCCAACCTTACAAGTGTTAAACTAGTAGGGTGATGGAACAATGGTCATGTCCACCTAGTATGGGTTACCTAATAATCTCTATCAAGCACGAAAGAAGGGCACGAATCACGATAGAAGGGATAAAGTAAGATGCAACTCGAGGAGTCAAGCGAGAAGGCGTCAAGTATGTGGATGAGATCCTAGACTCTAATCCTATACGTAGGCTTTTGGTACGGTAAAGTAACCAAACAATTTATCTTGACCTGCATGGGCCACCCACAAAATATGTAACTCCCCAGTCCCAATATACGTAGGACTAGGAACGTAGACATGCCAGCCGTATAATAAATATACGTAAGCTATAAATGCAGTAAACCACAGCTAACTAATCTCATTCACAAAATAAAATCAAGCTTCTATAGAAATGTAAGAATTTGTCT